>CM050415.1:8162597-8410317 GCA_027564155.1 Gymnocypris eckloni scoliostomus | reverse complement strand
ATTGTTACACCCAGTTCAAAATGCCTACAAAGCCCACTCACTGCCGGCTTTTGGAAAATCAGACCATGCCGCCATTTTCCTCACACCGGAATACAAACAACGGATCGTCCAGGACCCCGGTGGAGAGGGAAGTGACGCTGGTCCTCCCACTCTGAAGCTATGCTACAGGCGGCTCTTGATGACGTCGACTGGGACATGTTCCGGGCGAGTTCATCTGACGTCAGCGAGTTCACGGATGTAGTAGTAAGCTTTATCAACACGCTAACCGAGCAAGCCACTGAAACAGTAACAATAAGGACATTCTCTAATCAAAAACCGTGGGTGAACAGAACAATCCGTGATGCGGTTAACCATCGAACTGCCGCATACAACGCCGGTATTTTGTCTGGAAACTTGAGCGAATACAATGCATCGTGCTATGCTCTCTGACGGGCAGTTAGAGCTGCTAAACGCCGATACAGGGAGAGAATTGAGTCACATTTTCAGCTCAATGACTCTCGACGCATGTGGCAGGGACTGAAGACCATCTGTTCCTCTGGAAATAACTCCTCTGCAGAGGTGAGAGCAGATCCGTTGCTGGCCGAAGAGCTAAACACCTTCTACGGCTGCTTTGAATGCAATGGCGGTGCGACTATGCCGATCAGCGTGTCAGGAAGCAGCAGACAGAGCAGCGATGATTATGCTATCACCTTGTCAGAGGACGAGGTTCGGAGGGAACTAAAGAGATTGACGTCAGGAAAGCAGCAGGACCTGATGGGATTACTGGCCGCGTTCTGAGGTCCTGTGCTGATCAGCTTGCTGGTTTGTTTACATCCATATTTAATGAGTCCCTCGCTACCTCTGTTGTTCCCACCTCCTTTAAAAAATCTGTCATCATCCCTGTGCCTAAGAACAGTAAACCCTCTTGCCTGAATGACTATCGTCCAGTTGCCCTCACATCAACAGTCATGAAGGTTTTTTGAGAGACTATTAAAGAACCACATATTGCTCCTCCATCCCTGCTACTTTGGACCCTCTTCAGTTTGCCTATCGGCCAAATAGGTCTACTGATGATGCCATCTCTCAGGTCCTGCACTCGTCCCTCACTCACATTGACAGCAAAAATGGCAACTATCCTTTTCATCGACTATAGCTCCGCTTTTAATACTATAGTCCCCACCAAGCTGGCTGTTAAACTCTCAGACCTCTTAAGGTATAAGAGGCATAACCTCTTCACTTTGTAACTGGATTCAAGATTTCCTCACCGCCAGACCACAAGTGGTGAAAATCGGCCAGTTCACCTCCAACTCCATCACCCTGAGCGTAGGAGCCCCACAGGGCTGTGTCTTGAGCCCCCTGCTCTACTCTCTATACACTCACGATTGCGTGTCCTCTCAAAGCTCCATTTCTATCATAACATTTGCTGATGATACTGTGGTTCTGGGCCTCATTAACAACAATGATGAGGCCGCATATTTGGATGAGGTAGAGAGACTCACATCATGGTGCCAGGACAACTGTCTCTCTCTGAACGTGAGCAAAACTAAAGAGCTGATCGTGGACTTCAGGAAGAGACAGCAGCGGCCCTACACTCCTCTTATGATCAGTGGGACCCCTGTGGAGAGGGTGAGTAGCTTCAAGTACCTCGGTGTAAACATCTATGAGGACCTGACATGGACTACACACATTCAGACTCAGGTTAAGAATGCCAGGCAAAGACTGTACCATCTGCGACAGCTGAGGAAATTCAGGGTCTCACCAGCAATCCTGAAAACTTTCTATTCAGGGGCCATAGAAAGTCTACTGACTCAGTGCATCTCAGTGTGGTATAGTAACGCCACAAACCAGGACTGCAAAGCTCTACAGAGAGTCGTCCACTTGGCTGAGCGCGTCTCAGGGTCTGCTCTCCCCTCTCTGCAGGACATCTACCTCAAACGCTGCAAAAGCAGAGCTGCAAAAATCCTCAAAGACTCAAATCACCCCGGTAACCATCTTTTCTGTTTACTGCCATCTGGCAAGCGCTTCAGGAGCATGATGGCAAAAACTGAGAGACTGAGGAGGAGCTTCTTCCCCCAGGCCATCAGGCTCCTTAACACAAACTCAGTTTCATAAACATATACAAGACTCATTTAATAACTGTATAGCATTCACTATTCCCATCATCAGTATTGCTGCTACATGCATATACCCAGTCCAACCCGTTTGCACATCCCTCTTGCACATCCCTGTTCATATTACTATTTACTAGGAAGTCCCAGTATACTGTTTTTGCACATCTTATTTGTTTTGCACATCTTAGTTACTTTGCACTTTTTTATTCTATTGCACATTTTACTCTTTATTTCTCTTTTTTTTTTTTTTTACTTATATTTATATATATGCTCTTGTGTTGTGTTACTTTTATTTAACTTTTATTTTTTTGCACTGTCCACTGAGCGGATCTGATTTACATTTCACTTCTGATTATACCCTGTATAATTTAGTATGTGACGAATAAACAAACCTTGAACCTTGGTGTCATTCATGGGTTTTGTGACAGAGCCCTGACACTCCCGTCATGTCATGTTTTCATGTGAGCGCGCGGCTTCAAGTGTGCTCGAGCCGTGCGCTCTCTCGTCTGCGTGTCTTGTTTCGTATTGGAGCGTGGTGTTCGAATCCCGGCACTCATGTCTTGAGTTTCAGTTTCATGTCGGGGTTCGGATACTTGCGCTCCATGTTTTGTGAGCATGCGGTCTGGAGTTCACTCAGCCGCGTGCTCTTCTGTCCACGTGTGTTGTGTTGCACGCAGCTTGTGTTTTTCATTGGCTGCGTGCTTTCATGTTGTCATGTCTTGTGTGAACACGTGGCTTATGAGTTTTCTCATTAGCTGCGTGTTCGTGTCCTGTTTTGCACATGGCTGGTGATTAGTTTGCTGGCCATGTGCTTGTGTCTTTCTGTGTGCCATGTGCTCTCATGTCAATTGTCTTGACCCCACCCATCTTGTTACCTGATTATTGGTTAATTTTCCCCAGCTGTCTTCCCTTGTTACCTTCCTCATTTGCTCCCTTTATAATCTACTTGTGTTTGCAGTCCTGTGCCAGTTCGTCATTGATGTATCATCGCATGTATCCTGTCGTGCCCTGTCGTGTCCTTGCCTTGCCTTGCCTTGCCTTGCCAAGCTGTCCTGTTTTTTTCCCTACGGGGTAGTTTTTGTTGTTGTTTTTATTTTATTTTATTATTAATAAAGCCCATTCTCTCTGCATTACTGAGTCCTCGCCTCATCCCTTCACCCCATCCCTGACAGAACGAACTGGCCAAAAGAGGACTCAGCAGAGATGGGCATCTTCCTTTTTCCATCTCCCACCACCGGATTGTCCACCTACCAGCTAATGGTGCAGCAGGTCAACGCACGCTATTTCCGTCAGCAGGGGGCTGACGTGAGGAACTTCACCTGTGATTTCCTTATTGAGGTGGACAATCTGGACTACAGTGAGGCTGATGTTAAGGAGGTTTTTAACATCTGCCTCGATCAGCCTCTCAGCCTGTGGGAGATGGAGAAGCTGGGGAATCTTGGTTTCTGGGACTTCGTGTACCACGTCTACCATCTTGGGGAGCCTGAACCCCCACCCCAAGCGAAGTCCCACTCCACTGACTGTACCCCCTTCCCACCTGCAGTCAGTGGAAGCCCCAGTCCTCCAATGGCCCGTAACCGACCTTCTGCAGCGCCCCCAGAGGCGGCCGACGACGCTGCAAGCCAATTTCGCGAAAAAGGCGAGCACTAAGCCAACTCTACCCGGCTAAGGGTGTTGCCCCTAGGACGGCTGATGGCTGTCAGTGATATTATCCCCTTCGGCCAAAGGCCCGAGCTGCATACCCTAGTATTTACCTGCTAGGTGCCGGGATTACCGGGCCTAGGGTAGAGCTCAAAGTCTTGGAATCAGAAAAAGATTCCTTTAAGATATGGCCAGGCACCTGGCTCACTAGGTCCTGGCCGATCACTTAGGGGTTACCACTTGCTCTGTCCAAGCTTACTGAGGGAACTGTCTCAACAGACCTCTTGGTAGCGTACACCCCTTTTTTTTTTTTTTTAAGTCTCGCGTGTGCACTTATTAGAAGAACGTTCTATGCCCTGGAGCGGAGAACTACTCATTCCTCGGAGTGAGAGGGGAACTCAGATGCTCAGAAGGAGCGGCAAGCTCATAGATGACCCTCTGGTTGAGGGGAGCAATGCTGGCTCGACCAACAAGGCGGCGACCTATCACAGAGCTCTGGGGGCGGGCTTCGGACGCTCAGAAGGGAGCGGCATGCTCATAGGTGACCCTCTGGTTGAGGGGAGCAGTGCTAGCTCTACCGGCCGGCGAGCTCTGGAGGCGGAGAACTCATTCCTCGGAATGAGAGGAACTCAGCTACCAATGAGGAGCTCTAGAGCGGAGAACTCACTCCTCAGAGTGATATAACGAGCTCTGGAGAGTGGAGAACTCATTCCTCAGAATGAGAAGGCTCCGCCGCTCAGAAGGGGCGGCGGCATGCTCATAGGTGACCCTCTATGGTGAGGGGAGCAATGCTAGCTCGACCAACCAGGAGAGCAACCTATCACAGAGCTCTGGGAGGCGGAGAACTCATTCCTCAGAATGAGAAGGAACTCAGGCACGCTCAGCAGGAGCGGCATGCTCATAGATAACCCTCTATAGTGAGGGGAGCAATGCTAGCTCGACCAGCAAGGAGAGCGACCTATCACAGAGCTCTGAGGAGCGGAGAACTCATTCCTCAGAATGAGAGGGAACTCAGACGCTCCGCAGGGCGGCGGCATGCTCAAAGGTGACCCTCTAATGAGGGGAGCAATGCTAGCTCTACCTATAACGAGCTCTGGAGGCGGAGAACTCATTCCTCAGAATGAGAAGGAACTCAGGCAGCTCAGCAGGGAGGCGGCATGCTCATAGATAACCCTCTATAGTGAGGGGAGCAATGCTAGCTCGACCAGCAAGGAGAGCGACTTATCACAGAGCTCTGAGGAGCTGAGAACTCATTCCTCAGAATGAGAGGGAACTCAGACGCTCCGCGGGAGCGGCATGCTCAAGGTGACCCTCTAATAAGGGGAGCAATGCTAGCTCCACCTATAACGAGCTCTGGAGGCGGAGAACTCATTCCTCAGAATGAGAGGAACTCCGCCGCTCAGAAGGGAGCGGCATGCTCATAGGTGGCCCTCTGGGTGAGGGGAGCAATGCGGGCTCTACCAACAGCGAGCTCTGGAGAGCGGAGGACTCATCCTTCAGCGCTCAGAAGGGAGCGGCATGCTCATAGGTGACCCGGAAAACTCATTCCTCAGAATGAGAGGAACTCACCTTTTGCCTTTGCTAGCAGGAAATTTCCACCTAACGGTGGTTACAGGGGAATTAGAGAGGAATGAGAGGGCTTGCCTCTCTCTGACCCGCGCCTCTCTCTCACCCTAGCCGCAGGAGGGGAGGGCATGAGTCGTGAGACTAGCCTTCTGAGCCCATCTCTGACCCTCAGACCCGAGATGGGCTAGGACCTGGTTGTTCGGGCTCAGACCTGGATTTTATAGAACCTTATCCAGGTCTTTCAGCAGATCAGTCTGTGCGCCTTAGTGTGCAACGCGACGGTCTGACCTGCTGCTGCATATGCCCCTGCCATTTAAGCGAGATTCAGGGGCTTAGGTGGCCAGGGGAGCCTTGAGAGAGGATGTCTGGCCACAGAGAGATAAGCTGGTTATCATCTCTTGCACAGGGGCATCCTCATAGCCATTTTCACGCATCTCCTCAGTGTCAGCATAACTATTATGCTGAAACCTATGAATCTGAGAAAAATAGCTTTTTACACTCCTTCTCAATCTCCACATCGAGATTTTATGAAGAAAGGAAGGCTCACTCGAGCTGGGGGTATTTGGGCCAGAAAGATTAATTTTTATGATCCACAACCTCCAAAAACTCGTTCATATGCAGAGAAGAGCACTAGCCGCTGAATCTGATTATGTCAGAAAGATCGCATCGTCACAATCAGCAGCTCACTCGTTCTCGGCCGGCCGGCAAAAGGGCGGTCCCTCTCTCACTCATCGGCCACATCCAACTGCTAATTTCATTCAGCTCCGTGCCTCGGCAGCGGTGGGTCCCGAATCGCGGGAAGCAGGCGGCTGCCCTCTTTCCTCGAAAAGAGGGACATGACGAGGCGGAGCTTTTACATAGAAAAAGCTCACAGTGCACGCAGATTTCCCTCAAGGACATCGCGTCGTGCTCCTTTCCCAAACAAAAGGCAAAGATTGTGTGTGTCATCGGGTTTCAAATAACGAGGACGCGGATCCACACACAATCTTAAACACCTTGCTAGTGCTCGCCATTTGATGAAATTTACAGAAAACTGTACTCTTACCAGATTGCACGCTTCAAACAAACCAGTCAGTGAAGACGAAAAAGCTGATGATGTATTCTCCCGGCGGCACTTATATTGTGGCACGCCGGTAGTGACGTCATGGGCTGTCGCCGGCCAACAGGTGGTGTTTTTACATATGTATCTTCAGACACGAGTCACGCTGAGGGCGTTCCCCCATGGAGGGGAACTCAGTAAGGTCAACAGTCTCTGTCTTTATTGAGTGTTTTGATTTGTTTCAACATACGGACTGATCTGCAGATTACAAAGGACACATATTAGACCTTGTTATTGCTAATTTATCTTTTGTATCTCAGTTTTTCTTTCTTTCTGTCATGCTAGTGGAGAGTTTTACTTGAAGTTTTACTAGATTGCATTCTTTTGCTCCTTTACATTAATTAGTATGTTAAATTAAAGTATGTTTACACACACAAGGAGTTTGTCTAATAATTAAGTTGAATCCAAAAATGAACTGGCTTTCTTATTCACATCTTCATTTATAATCATCTAAGTCTTACCTTTTCTCAACCATATATCTATCCCTGCTCACATTCCTCAATAGCCCTTCATTTATCCAATCTTCTTTCTTAGGTTTGACTAGTACTTTTGCTTAAGACATGATTATATGCTTTGTTTGTGTGACCTGTATGTTTCAGGTGGTATATGTTAGTGCCACATCTCTGGTGTTAGATACTGTGTATGTGTTGTGCTTTCTTCATTGAATATGATAGGTACACATACTACTGATGCCTATCTTTCAAAGTTTGCAAAGTCTGCAAACAACAGATTTGCAGAAAAAGTAGAAGCAACCATAATATAGTTTGGAGGACTGTTCCATAAAGTGGGAGCAACCAAAGAAAAAGCTCTATCGTGAGTTCTTGGAATCTGGAGTAAGTTTTTGATCTTCCGATTCAGAGTAAATTAGACAGATAACTTGGTGTTTGATTATGTAAAGATTTATAGAAAAGTAATAGGATTTTGAACTCAATTCTAAAGTCTTTCAGAAGAGGTGTGACATGCGGGAATTTCCCACATCCTTTCAGAACTTGTGTTGCTGCATTCTGAACCACTTGTAAACAGGTAATTTGAGCCTTTGAAATACCATAATACATAGAGTTGCAGTCCAGCCTAGTCGTAATAAAAGCATAGCAACTTCCAAAGTCTTCTCAGATTGAAATGGCTTAATTTTAGCAAGCAAGCGGAGGTGAAAGAAACGAGATCCAATCACAGAGCAAATATTTGTATCAAACTTCAGAGTTGCCAAACTCCACACCTAAATTCCGCACATGAGAAAAAAAAAGTTTATAGATATCCAAGATGTTTACTGGCTCATGCACCACAAATCACCTTACACTGTTCCCCAGCCAGCTGCTTGAATGTCTCTCTTTTGCACATGTACAGTATTTGAAGTCATCTGCACAGTTGTACAGTTTGTATTTTTTGTTTTTTAGTTTATGTATAGGTAACCACTTTTATATATAGCATATGTATAGTCAAAGCTGACAGTAGGTTAGTTTGTGTATAGGTTTATACTGTTTTACTTCGTGTTGTATATCTGTATTTACTGTATGTAGCAACCGTGGTCCTGTGAGGCACGACATCTCGTCCCACTATATATCCACACATGTAGTGGAATGACAATAAAGCTCAACTTGACTTGACTTGAAGATCAATCATGTTAATTCCCAAAGAAACAGAGGGGCCAAAAACAATAACCTGTTTTATCTGAAAAAATGAAAGTTTTTAGAAATCCAGCATTTAACCTCTTCAAACAGGCAAACAGAGAATTTAAAGCTGTTTGATTATTCCAAGCCTTGTGTATCGTCAGCAAGATAGAACCCAGGGTAAACATATATAATGAAAACTGATAACATCAATGATGCAAAAAAAAAAAGGTTTCAACTCTTGTACAATGTAATTAACAAGGATTAATTCATGTTTTTAACTATTTTTGCATGTAAAATTAGTAAGTTGTACCAAATCATTTTATTTGTGTTTAGTAAACATAAAAATAGACATCCAGCAACTTGGTAAATGTATAACATTTAAGGTCCTGGAGTGGCCTAGCCAGTCTCCAGACCTTAATCCCATAGAAAATCTGTGGAGGGAGCTGAAGGTTCAAGTTGCCAAACATCAGCCTCGAAACCTTAATGACTTGGAGAGGATCTGCAAAGAGGAGTGAGACAAAATCCCTCCTGAGATGTGTGCAAACCTTGGTGGTCAACTACAAGAAACGTCTGACCTCTGTGATTGCCAACAAGGGTTTTGCCACCAAGTACTAAGACATGTTTTGCGAAGGGGTCAAATACTTATTATTAAAATGCAAATCAATTTATAACTTTTTTTAAATGCGTTTTCCTGGATTTGTTTTTGTTGTTATTCTGTCTCTCAATGTTCAAATAAACCTACCATTAAAATTACAGACTGATCATTGCGTTGGCAAACGTACAAAATCAGCAGGGGATCAAATATTTTTTTCCCACTGTGTGTGTATATATATTTTTTAAAGAAAATTATCAATCATTTTGCTAGATAAGACCCTTATTCCTCGGCTGGGATAGAGTAGAGCCCTTTGAAGCTTCATTGAAACTGCGTTCAATCTGCTGGCCACCATAAAATTCCACTGTATAAAGAAAAATCCTGGAATGTTTTCCTCCAAAAACGTAATTTTCTTTGCGACTCAAGAAAGAAAGACATGAACATCTTGAATGACATAGGGGTGAGTAACTTCTCTGTGTTAGTTATATCCTACATCTCTTTCAACTTTACCTTTGAGTATTTCTGTATTCTTTTGACCATTTTACCGCAGTGAGAACTAGGGCTGGGAAAATAAATCAATGCATAGCGAATCGACAAATTATTCAGCATTGATTCTGAGATTTTCTGAATACATCGCAATTCTTTCTTGAGTCGATTATGAGCCTAGTTTTGAACAGCAGATGGCACTGCATGCTTTACAAACAGTTACTCTGCTTGTTTCCAAAACCGTGCACACACTTGAACCTAAAAGAATCATTCATTAAATTTGAAAAGGTTGAAGTTGTTCACAGTGGGATGTTTACATTATTCTTGCATCATAAAAGCATTTTGAGACAAAGTGAAATTACATGACTCAGCCGAATGCACAAGCGCTCTTCAGCACTCTTCTTCATGAGCATTTGAGTGTTTGGATAAAAAATACACTAGAGTGCCATCTGCTGTTAAAATCTTAAATCAGAATCAATTCCAGAGAGAATCGAGATGCATGCGGAAGATCTCAGAATCTGCATCGATTTGTCATCGCAGCCCTAGTGAGAACAGCTGACCATCTTCTTTGCTAAAAAAATAATAAAAGTATAGCAGTTTAGGTAATCACCCTTTAATTTAAATGATTTAGAGGTGTTTCTAAGCTTATTTGCAATGTCTGTGTGGGGTATTTTGAATGCGCTGTAAAACAAATAATTTTCTGGGGATAAAACACCAGGACTGTCCCCGAAAGTACTTTCCACACAAAAGAGGCAAGCTCTATTGAACTGATTAAATGGCATGTGTTCAATAAAGACACTACATTCACAAAACTGTGTAAAAATGTGATGATTAGAGCAGACGATCATTGACACCCTCCACAATGAGGGTAAGTCACAGAAGGTCATTACTGAAAGGGGTGGATGTTCAAGGAGTGCTGTATCAAAGCATATTAAATTCAAAGTTGACTGGAAGGAAGAAATTGGGTATGAAAATGTGCACAAGCAACAGGGGTGACCGCAAGCTTGAGAATACTGTCAAGCAAAACTGATTCAAACACTTGGGAGAGATTCACAAGGAGTGAACTGAAGCTGGAGTCAGTGCATCAATATGTATGTGTGTGTGTGTGTATACACATATACAGTGGTGCTCATAAGTTTACTTACCATTTGCAGATTATGCTAAATGTTCAGAATTGTAACAAAATACGAGGGATCATAAAAATGATGCATGTTATTTTGTATTTAGTACTGTCCTGAATAAACTATTTCACATAACAGATGTTTATACTCAAGACAAAATAACAACTGAATTTATAAAAATGACCCCGTTCATAAGTTTACATACCCTTGAATCTTAATACTGTGTCGTTTCCTGTGTGATCCACGACTGTTTTTATGTTTTGTGATAGTTGTTCATCAGTCCCCATTTTGTCTTGAGCAGTTCAATGCATTGTGTGGCCTTCTCAAGCATCAGTAAATATTTTCAACTTTAGTAATAGTTGTGTATCATTCCTTCAGTTGTCCTCAGTGTGAAAAGATGGTTCCCAAAATCATAGTCACTGTTGGAAAGAGTTCACATATACAGAAGACGCTGGAAAACAAAGAATGAGCAGGAGCTGGAGGATTTTTCTGAAGAACATCAGGCAGTTGCTCAACTGCACAAGACAAACAAGGGACTCATGAACAACTATCACAAAACTTAAAAACAATTGTGTATCACTCAGGAAACAACACACAGTATTAAGATTCGAGGATATGTAAATGCCTGCATACAGACGATCGATAAAGTCACCAAACCAGTTCACAAACAGATACAAGTGTGGCCGGAAGGGTCGTCAGAGGCACTTCAAGACTGTTTTAACACCACTGACTGGAATATGTTTAAGTAGGCTGCCACATACAACAACACCACAGACCTCCAAGAGTACTCAGAGACTGTCACTGCCTACATCACCAAATGCATTGATGATGTAACAGTCACGAAGACCATCACTGTCCGGGCCAACCAGAAGCCGTGGCTGACGGGGGAGGTCTACAGACTCATGAAGGCTCAGAACGCTGCCTTTAGAGCTGGAGATGAGGAGGGCCTGAAGACAGCTAGGGCCAACCTATCCCGCTGCATCAGAGAGGCTAAAGACAGTACTCAAGAGGATAACCCAAAGTTTCAGCAACAGCAGAGACACTCGGAGCCTGTGGCATGGGATTCAAGCCCCACCACAGACCTGTGACAGCACCATCCCCCTGCTGAACGAGCTGAATGCCTTCTTTGCTCGCTTTGAGGCACAAAACAGCACCACTGCACAGAAGACTCACCCTCCTCCCGGCGACCAGGTGATGACACTGTCCCCGGAAAACGTTAGGAGATCCCTCAGCAGGATCAATGCATGCAAAGCCCCGGGTCCTGACAACACTCCTGGGCGTGTACTGAGAGACTGTGCAGTGGAACTCACAGATGTCTTCACAGACATTTTCAACATCTCGTCAAGTCAGGCTGTTGTCCCCACTTACTTCAAGGCTACCACCATCATTCCAGTCCGAAGAAGTCATCTCCATCCTGCTTCAATGACTACCTGCCACTGCACTCACTCCTATCCTCATGAAGTGCTTTGAACAACTAGTCATGCACCACATCAAGTCTGTCCTCCCCCCCTCCCTGGACCCCTTCCAGTTTGCATATCGGTCCAACCGCTCGACCGATGACACCATCGCCACTGCCCTCCACCCAGCCCTCACACATCTGGACAAAAAAGACTCATATGTCAGAATGCTGTTCATAGACTTCAGTTCAGCATTCAACACAATCATCCCTCAACAGCTCATTCACAAATTGGTCCAGCTGGGGCTCAACACCTCTCTGTGCAACTGGCATTTGGACTTCCTGACTGAGAGTCCTCAGGCAGTACGGATCGGCATTAACACATCCAGCACCATCACACTGAACAAAGGGGCCCCCCAAGGATGTGTGCTGAGCCCCCTCCTCTTCACTCTGCTGACCCACGACCACACACTGTCACACAACTCTAACCTGTTCATTAAGTTTGAGGATGACACAACTGTGGTGGGTCTCATTAGCAACAGAGATGAGACAAACTACAGGAGCGAGGTGAGCAGCCTGGCTGGGTGGTGCAGTGACAACAATCTCTCTCTGAATGTGGAGAAGACGAAGGAGATTGTTGTTGACTTCAGGAGAGTGCACACTCAGCATGCTCCTCTGACCATCAATGGTGCGACTGTGGAGAGAGTGAGCAGCACCAAGTTCCTGGGTGTGCACATCACAGAGGACCTCTCCTGGACTAACAACACTGCAGCACAGCAGCGTCTCTACTTCCGCCGCAAACTCAGAAGAGCCAGAGCCCCGGCCCCCATCATGTGCACCTTCTACAGAGGCACCATCGAGATTATTCTGACTAGCTGCATCACTATGTGGTATGGTGCCTGCAATGCGTCCTGCCGCAAGACCCTTCAATGGATAGTGAGAGGAGCTGAGAAGATAGTTGGTGTCTCTCTCCCCTCCCTCCAGGACATCTACAGCACCCGTCTCACCCGCAAAGCCCTCTGCATTGCAGGTGATCCCACCCACCCGTCACATAGCTTCTTCAATCTGCTGCCATCAGGGAGGAGACTGCGGAGTCTCCAGGCCAGGACCAGCAAACTGAAGGACAGCTTCATACATCAGGCTGTCAGGAAGCTCAACTCTCTCCTGTCTCCCCCCCTCTCTCTCTTTTGCCCCATGCACCATGCACCATTGAACTCTGACCCTCTGACTCTTCACACACACTCACTGTGACCAGCACCAGTCACCTTGTACAGCATTGGACTGATCTCATTCAACTACCTCGTCTGACAGTTTGAATAAAGACTGCTCTCTGAGCTTTGTCACTTTAAATAGATTGATAAGCTCTTTTTGCACTACACCAATTATATCTGCATTGTTTGTTTATTTCACTGGTTTGCACTCTATATCTACCATGAGCCTTATGCTACTTTATCTTTTTATTGTATTTTTTTTATATATATGTTTTTTTTACTTTGTCCTTACTTGTATATTTGTAATAGTTGCATTTTATATATGTATGTATATTTGATTTGTATTTATCTGTATTTTACGTTCTACAGTTAGTGTTATCTGTATACACCAAGGGTCTGACAGTAATGCAATTTCAATTCTCTGTATGTATGTACGGTACATATGGCAGAATTGACAATAAAAGCAGACTTTGACTGACTTTTTTTTACTTTGACTAAACTTTTGAACAGGGTGGTATGTAATTTGTGGTATGTAAACTTATGAGCTGTGGTTAGGGTTAGGAACTGTGAAATGTGTATATATAATGAACTGTGTATATATATATATATATATATATATACATACATTTCTTAGATGCTTCAAAAGACCTATCTACAAAGCTACAGTAGATACACTGCAAATATCGTACGCTGGGTATGAGAATGAATATCTTACCGTATCGTGACAAACCATCTGATTTACACCCCTAATAATACTATTATATTTTTTATTAAAAAGGGAATATTAAATACAAATACAATTATTTTATAGTAAACTTAAAAACAAAATGCTTATACTAATTTTTTATATATGCATTTTCATCATTTTCAAACTTAAATTCAAAAAGATTTAATTAGATTTAAATTGAATCAGTTAGTATGAGACATTTGGGCTGTTACCAAACAAATTAAATCAGTATCAACAAAATTCATCTTTGCAATGCAGAGGAAGCACAGAAGCTGCATCTGAAGTGGAATATATATATTTACCCACCGTTTAATGCAGCTCTGAGGGACATATAATGCTTTAACCTGCAGTTACTAATGAATAAATAATGTTTTGATACATAAAACATTGAATACTAATATTTGAAATTATGTTAAAAATACTGTAAATGTGAAATTAATACCACCAGTTGGTGGCATCAAGTCACTGTTAATAAGTGAGGCTGTGTTTGGAATTATTTCTGATGGCAAAATAGGGCAAAACGAGAAATATGGTGTCTAAAACGTAAGTATCTTAATATTAACTTCTTGTTTATTGAACTGTTATAAAATCACAATTGTAATCATGCAGATTTTTGGAGCAAAAAAAAAAGGCGCTCGATCTTCGTGGTGATATTGTTTAACTATATGTAGTTATATAAATACATTTGCATATTCTGCCCCATATCTTGAATTTTCTGATCATTCTTCATGCATTTTAATACTGAATCAAGTGAAAGAATGCACTCGCACGTGCGCTAGTCTAACCTATGTTACTCTTTACTTCAAGGGTGGGGAACGTTGATCCTGGAGGGCCGGTGTCTAAAGCCCTTCTCACACGGTGCGATTTTGGCCACGATTTGGTCATCTGAGACTAATTTTGAAAATCCTAAAAGATTCCTATAATCCTAGGCTAAAACCTGTTGTATTTGATTGCTACAACTTAAAACAGCATGAGCATTTACATAAAGAAAACACATAGCCTACAAACAATAAAACATGTCAGAGATATTCAGAGTGAAATACATTGTCTAATTGTGTGCTGAAATAACCATAGTATACAAAAGTAATTATAAAAGAAATAAAACAAGTGAATAGTTATATTTTTCTTATATATTTATTCCACATTTATTTATACGCTTATTTAATTTCAAATGTATTTATTCTGCTCAGAGTTGTCAAAGGAGAAGCTGTGAGACTACATTAACAGCAACACACAGCCAGCTATGAGGCCACCGAGGTCCGGACATCGGTAGATTTTTCATGTTTAAAAATTAAATTTGTTCTCTGAATGACTAATTTGCTGTTAAACTCCCATATGAATGTCTGCATGACATGTATAATTCAGTTGATGCAGCTTGCAAGCAGGAGCGAGGCCAAAAATGTTTAAGTGGGTGGGCTAACAGAAAATACAGCACAAATGTTCAATGCACAATAGAGCCCTGCAAGCCTGTCGGAACCCTATGCCCTAAATCTATGTTCATATATGGTCTTTCCTGTGTTGAAGTGCCCCTGCTGGTGAGATAAGGGGATTGGCAGGTTACACAAGTGATTGAGTGATGCGAGCTATGTGAGAGCTAAGAAACATGTTGTTCTCCAATACACCAAAGTCTCGGCCTCCATAACGAATTACAATTAGTATATTAATATAGTGTTATATTTCAATTTCACAAAGAAACGTGCAGCATTTTGTCCAAGCAATAATAAAAGGACACATTTGATTTATAATTTGTCTTAAATCTCATTTTGTTCAAATCAAATTTTGAATCGAATCGTGAAATCAAAATCATGAATCGAATCGTCAGTTGATTGAATCGTTACATACTTATCAAGGACACCAGCCACCCGTCCCACAGTCTGCTCTCTGCTGCCCTCAGGAGACGCCTCCACAGCATCCGATCTCGAAGACTAGCCGACTGAGGGATAGCTTTTCCCTCAGGCTATCAGGCTAATGAACAGTCAGAACTAATTCACCCTACATCACACTCCCACTTTACAATATACTATGCACTGCACTTTAACACAGTTCAACTGGACTACACACACACACTGCACTAATACAACAATCTATCTGCTACCACTGGATACAATCTAATGCACATCCATGACATTGCATATCCAGTTTATGTATAATCTGTTACACCTTCGCATATTATTGTGTATATATTTGTGTACATAATGTAGAATGTGTACATATGGTGTATAATGTGAATTGATAACTGTAAGTATGTCTAATAGTAAAGGATGGAAAGGTTCACGAAAAAAAAAAAAAACGCACGGTTCTCCACACACGGATCAGCACGCGCTAGGAACGTGGTTCAACTTAAATCTGACAAACATCTGCAATATTGTTTGTTGTAAATAACATTTAAAACAAACAGAGTTCGGCTGATGTATGCTTCTGTTGATGGATGCGCATTCTGGCTTTCCAATACATTACAACAACAGCGATGGGAAAAAAAAAAGTGGACAAACCATTCACTCTTGTTCAATGAAATATGAGCATTTATTCAGTCATCACCCGGGTGGCTGATAGCGCCAAGACACAGGTGAGACCTGAACAGCACACATTGATATCTGTTTAAACTATATTCATGTAAGCTTTGCCATTTTAAACATTTAAGAGCCAGAGGACGCAAAGACGCGCAGTGAGAAAATTTGTGCATGAGCTCATCAGAAGCGAGCAAACCGCCTCAGAACGTCAAAATATTAAGCTCTCTCAAGTATTGTGTTTGAATTGACAAATTCTCAATTTTTTTTAAATGCCCATCTTGGTAAGTATCCTATAGCAGACATAGCCAGCTGAACATACAGTATCAGTGCACTGGATCATTGCATTCTCTTAAAAGTGACAGCTTTTTCTAATATTAATCAAACAGCAACAACAAAGAAATCACTCACTACTCTTGATTGAATTGCTTTTGTAACTTTAATAAAGATTAATCTTTAGTTTACACAGTCAAATATGCAGTGCTGTTTTACATTTGATTGCTTAATTCAATATCTGTACCTAAAAACTAATGCTAGACCTACCTAAAAAAATGTTTATTTTATTTGTATCTTAACTATATTGTATTTATTTGAGCTGTTGCTTGTAGTTAGATTGATTATTCTTATTTTCTTTATTTTTATTTGACAGTATAGTTTTTCCCTAAACATACCGAGCTGTACTGAAACCGTGACTCAAAAATCGTGATCCAAACCGAACCGTGAAAAAGTTGACCCACTACTAATAGTACATAGTACTGAGCATATGAATGTATATTGCACATTGTCTTCTGTATAAGTCTGTAAGTATGTACTGTCTATATGTAAATTGATTCTGCACTCTCTGGAGCACACTCTCAAGAATTTCACTCACCAAGGCACATGTGCTGTGGTGATGTGACAATACAATGATTTGATTTTGAATGTACTTACTTAACTACTTCCATTATAACTTTCTCTTTATCATTGCTATTTTAAAAATGTGTTTATTTTTATTATTTGTTGCTTTCTTTCACCCTGAATGCATCTTTAAAAAAATCCTAAATAAATCATATATATATATATATATATATATATATATATGGGACTTTGATTTTGGACGGGGGATATGACATCATAAGGCTTTTGCCAGTTGATAACTTTTTGTAAAATGTTACTTTTACAATTGATATTTTATTGAGTCTGTGGCCCTATAAAAAGTGTAATTATATGGGAAAATGTTTGTTGAGTTAAAGATTGATAAATCTCTTTCTAAAAAAAATTAAAAAGCAAAAAATATACGTGTGTAGCCATTTACAAAATCTCACAGATTATTTTTATTCAACAACAACAATTGAAATATGTATTTCACCAAGAATTTAACTCTGAACATCGTTGATATGTTTTATTATTTGCATGTAAATATGTTTGCACATTTCTGATTTTAGCATGTGAATGGGACTTTTATTTTGAATGGGAGATATGACATCATAAGTCTGTGCCACACTCCTGCTCTGTTGTGATTTGGCTGAAGAAAGGGTTGTGTTTTGAGCATTTGAAGTGTTCCAAACTGTTCAGGCAATTTTATGCTTTTAATAAGAACTCTTAAATGAATCTTTTATTACTGACTGCAACATTGTAATGTTTTATATAATATTTTAGAACGTTTTTTTTTTTTTAGCAAAGTGCATCTTCACATGAGTAACACATTTATTTTGGATTTATTTTCTTTCTGTTAATTATTCTCATCTTGTCCAAAGTCACAGACAAATATCCACATGACACTATTATAAAGATGGCATTTATTAAAGAGGAGATTGAAGACATAAGGATTGTAGAAGTATTCAGCATCAAACATGAAGATACTGAGGAACAAACAGGTTGGTTTCTTTCTCAAAGCTGAACTCAGTCATTTTATTCTTATTCACAGTATATGAATGTCATATGTTTTTCATAATTATGGCTTTTATTTGACCTGGAGTTTTGACTAAAGGGGGATAATTCAGCCAAAAATGAAAATTAGACCATAATTTACTCACCCTCAAGATATCCTAGGTGTATATGACTTTCTTATATCAGACAAACACAATCAGAGTTATTTAACAAATGATCCTGCTCTTCCAAGCTTTATAATGGCAGTGAATAGGGCGTGAGATTTTTATGGTCATTCACATTTGACTTACGTTAACTTTTGTAATGTAGTGCACACTCCTATAATGTGCTACACAACACTACGCATTCTAAGCACATGAGCTGCGCAGCACATCATAGGAGTGTGCACTACATTACGGAAGTTAACGCAAGGCAAATGTGTAACCGCATGAATCCAGAAGCTAGTTGTTTTGCTTTATAAAGTTGTAAGGAAAGTTGTTTTACACAGTTCTTTCACTTCAGAAGACATTTATTAACCTCTTGGAGCGGTGTAAAGTACACTTCATGATTGCTAGGCAATTTTTTAGCTTTAAAATTTTATCTTCCATTCACTAGATGTGGGTATTTTTGGGCCAGTCGTGGCCTAATGGATAGAGAGTCGGACTTGTGACCCAAGGTTGCGGGTTCGAGTCTCAGATCTGGTGGGAATTGTCGGTGGGAGGAGTGAATAACCAGCGCCTCTTCCACCCTCAATACCACGACTGAGGTGAAACCCTTGACCAAGGTACCGAATCCCCAACAGCTTCCTCGGCACCGCAGCAATATGGCTGCCCACTGCTCCGGTATATGTTCATGGTGTGTGTGTTCACTACTGTGTGTGTGTGCACTTAGGATGGGTTAAATGCAGAGCACAAGTTCTGAGTGGCTCACCATACTTGACCCCACTTCACTTCATTTTTAATTTTTTTATTATTCTGATTGTGTTTGTCTGAAAGAAGAAAGTCTTGTACACATAGGATGCTTGAGGGTGAGTAAATTATTAGGTGATTTTCATTTTGGAGTGAACCTTTAATTTGTATTTGTCTCTGTTCACCGTAGACCTGAAGGTGATGAAAGAGGAGAGCCAAGAACTGAATGAAAATGAAAAATACCTGGTTGCTGATTTCCTAATGGAAGACAAATATTTGAGCTGCTCGCAGACTAAAAAGACTTCCACACGAAAAAGAGCTCAGAAGACAGGAACTAGAGGTTTCTCCTGCCAACGCTGTGGAGAAAGTTTTACAAAGAATGAAACCCTTAAAATACACACGAGAATTCACACTGAAGAGAAACCTTTCACCTGCAAACAATGTGGAAAGACTTTTACTCAAAAAGGAAACCTTAACAAGCACATACGAATTCACACTGGAGAGAAGCCTTATAAATGCACTCAGTGTGGAAAGAGTTTCACACAAAATGAAAGGCTTAAAATCCACATGAGAGTTCACACTGGAGAGAAGCCATACGCATGCCAACAGTGTGGAAAGAGTTTCACACAAAAAGAATATCTTAATATCCATATGAGAATTCACACAGGAGAGAAACCTTATGCATGCACTCAGTGTGGAAAGAGTTTCACACAAAATGAAGGACTTAAAATTCACACTGGAGAGAAACCTTTCACCTGCCAAGAGTGTGGAAAAGGTTTCAGACAAAATGAAAGGCTTAAAGTCCACATAAGGACTCACACTGGAGAGAAGCCTTTCACCTGCAAACAGTGTGGAAGAGTTTCACAAAAAAGAACATCTTAAAAGCCACATGAGAGTTCACACTGAGAGAAGCCTTACACATGCACTCAGTGTGGAAAGAGCTTCACTGAGAAAAGAAACGTAAAAGTCCACATGAGCGTCACACTGGAGAAAGCCTTTCACCTGCCAACAGTGTGGAAGGAGCTTCACAAAAGCAACAAACCTCAGGTATCACATGATAACGGCAGTACGGGTCGGCATTAACACATCCAGCACCATCACACTGAACACAGGGGCCCCCCAAGGATGTGTGCTGAGCCCCTCGTCTTCACTCTGCTGACCCACGACTGCACACCGTCACACAACTCTAACCTTTTCATCAAGTTTGCGGATGACACGACTGTGGTGGGTCTCATTAGCAACCGAGATGAGACAAACTACAGGAGTGAGGTGAGCCACCTGGCTGGTGGTGCAGGGTCAACAATCTCTCTGAATGTGAGAAGACAAAGGAGATTGTTGTTGATTTCAGGAAAGTGCACACTCAGCATGCTCCTCTGACCATCAAGGTGCGACTGTGGAGAGAGCGAGCAGCACCAAGTTTCTGGGTGTGCACATCACAGAGGACCTCTCCTGGACTAACAACACTGCAGCACTGGCCAAGAAAGCACAGCAACGCCTCTACTTCCTCCGAAACTCAGAAGAGCCAGAGCCCGGCCCCATCATGTGCACTTTCTACAGAGGCACCATCGAGAGTATCCTGACTAGCTGCATCACTGTGTGGTATGGCGCCTGCAACGCCCTGCCGCAAGTCCCTTCAACGGATAGTGAGAGCAGCTGAGAAGATCGTTGGTGTCTCTCCCCTCCCTCCAGGACATCTACAGCACCCGCTCACCCGCAAAGCCCTCAGCATTGCAGGTGATCCCACCCACCCGACACACAGCTTCTTCAGTCTGCTGCCATCAGGGAGGAGACTGCGGAGTCTCCAGGCGAGGACCAGCAGACTGAAGGACAGCTTTGTCCATCAGGCTGTCAGGAAGCTGAACCCTCCCGTCCTTGCCCTCCTCTTACCCCACGCAACACTGAACTCTGACACTAGCCCCCATGTCCACACCCCCAGGTCCCCCTTACAAACTGTGACCCGCACCAGTCACTTTGTGCAGCACTGGAATGATCTCTACCTCATCCAGCATTGTCTGTAATCTACCTCTTCTGACAGTCTGATAAAAGACTGTTCTTTTTCTTGCACTACTCGTGATCTGCACAGTTTTGTTTTATTTAACTGGTTTGCACTCTATCTGCCATGTGCCTTATGTCACTTTATCTCTTTTTTATTTTTTTTATTGTTCTACAATTGTCCTCATTTGTATATCTGTATAGTTTGTATGTACATATGGTTAAACTGTATTTATCTGTATTTGAATGTCTACTGTTAGTGTTTAATGTTAACTGTATGCACCAAGGGTCTGAGAGTAACGCAATTTCAATTCTCTGTATGTATGTACTGTACATGTGGAAGAATTGACAGTAAAACTTTACTTGACTTGACTTGACTTGATAATTCACACCAGAGATCACATGTGATCAGTGTGTGAAAGAGTAGGCTTGTTCGACATCATGTGGCACCGCAAAGATCAGGTGCCGCCAGAAAAAAAAATCAATTTTGGTTAGAAAATTTGTCCGACTTTGATCGGTGCTGCAGCTGCCTTAAGATCACATGTGCCATCAAAGTACCTCGAGAGCAACGAGACCACCCGCCTAGGTCGGGTGCTGCAGTTGCTCAAAATCGCTCATAGAGCCTTGATGATGACATACTATATTCTCATTCATCAGATTCTGTGATGACAAGCACGAGGTGTGTTATGTGTTTATTCTAGCTAATTAGCTTTATTCTAGCTAACACCAAATCTGTGTTTGTATAACAGTTAAAGCTTTTTTAGTGTAGTTGCAGTTATCTTGTCATTTTTATTAAAAAACACTGACAAAAGCATATATGCCCCACTTTATTGGTATTTAGGTGCCTGTATGTTTATACTGAACTTTATTCTTGAACAGTATATAATTAGTGTTTCTGTTGGTCATAAAAACGTTTCTGTGTGTTAGACAAGTATTGCATTTAATTCACATGATCTGTGCTAAGAGTATGCAAACACCGTGAGCGCGTCGCGTCACTACCGGGAGCAGAAAGTGTCCGACTTGATGTCTCCGCTTAATTCCACCCCGACTGCAAGCAACTACTCTAGCCAGCCGGTGACTAGTTTCGCGTAGCCAAACTGACGGCTGAAGGTCTGAATAGATGGCTTCCTTCATTGGCCAAGGCTCCATGAGGCCGTTTGACAGACATGTCAAACAACCAATCACAGTTTGTTATGTTCAGTTCAGTGTGTAATGTTGCCACAATAACAGACCGGTGTGTGAAACTCTCAGATGTATTTTAAAGATTCTATGCCGCGAACTTTAAATATTTCACACACTTTTGAAAATCCAGCATTTAGTTGACCCTGATAAGCGTGTCATTTAAAAACACGACAGCTTTCTTCTTTCGTGAGGGGTTTGGTGCCATGGCATCTTTGTTTTCAGGCAGAATATTAAAGAACGCGACACACACGCCTCCGGAAATCCTGTATAATTCAACCAATCTTACGACGACTTTGACACTCCTGAAGTGTTTCCAGATAACTACCATACGCATCAGACATTTATCCAATGGTCCGTGGGCGTGACGTCTGAGGCTGAGACTAGCCAGTGACAGGCTAGTGTTGTCCATCTCAAACAAGCTTATTTTCAAACAAACAAAAATCCCTTAACTGTCACTTGAGTTCCCCCAAGAAGTGTGTAAAAAGTGCCAGCCAGCCTAAACCAGGGGTCAGCAACATTTATGTCATGCAGTGCAGTTTTTTTTTAACACTGTCTTTATTGATTTTAGAAACTTTAACCTGTGCTAAGAAAAATTATTAGAAAAAACAAAACAATAAAAGAGCAGAGAGGGGGGTAAAGATTACAAATATATATAAATACATTCACATACACGCATAATATAAAGGTGTCAAAACAATGGTACATTAATATCAGGTGTTGCATGATATACCAAGTTACACAGAAAATGGATTTGGATCATAGGGCTTGCAAAATTTAAAAATCCTCGTAGCCCTTGGCAGGTACTCTTCAGATTTTGGTAGCACGAAAATTTATTTAACTAGCCCAAATAAAATTAAAGACCATAAATGTCAATCAAAACATTTTTAATACACACATATCAACGAATATCAAGGAAAGAGTTTTATTTGACTATTTACAGGGTATCTGCAGAATAAAAAAATAATAATCAATCAATTATAAACAAATATATAATTAAGACTTTTCTTATATCATTTAACGATTTAAACATTTTTAAGGCCTTAAAACTCTTCAATTTAGTTGTATCAAATTGAAGGACCTGTTAGAGCAATGTTCCCTCATATTATTTTTTTCTTGCTGAGCAAAACTTCTGTCTATTGGGTGGACATTTCAGGCACCTGAGCAGAAACAATCTTTATACCAGACCTGTACAATACACAAAAGTGTAACTTTTAACTTAAATGCGCTATTTATATTTGCCGTTCAAATGTTTGGGATCAGTCAAGTTTTTTTAAAGAAGTGTCTTATGCTCATCAAGGCTGTAGCCTATCTATTTGATAAAAAAATACTTAAAATTATTTCAGAAAATAATATCGTGAAATATCATTGCAATTTAAAATAAATGTTTTCTGTTTTGTAAGTGATTAAATGTTTAAATGTTTTAATATACTTTAAAATAAAAGACTTATATTGTTAGAAAAGATTTGTATTTTGAATAAGTGTTTTTAAACTTTTTATTAATCAAAGAAAAAAATGTAAAACACAGGTTGCCAAAAAATATTAAGCAGCTGACAACAGTTTAACTTGCTGTAAAACAGCATATTAGATCAGCAACACTGATAATAAATCCGCATGCCAGAAGGATTTTGTAAATTTATTTGACACTGAAGATTGGGAGTAATGATGCTGAAAATTCAGCTGTAGTCACAGAAATCAATTATATTTTATAGCATAGGTATTAAAATAGAAACCAATATTAGAAATAGCACTTTTTCTGTTTTGTATTTTTAAATAAATACAGCCTTGATGAGCAAGATACTTCATTAAAAACAAGATCAATTATTTATTAGTCTGTAATATAGACTAACATAAATGTAATATAAAAATCAAAGTGTTTATTCAAAATAGAGATGCTGTGAAATATAAAAAAATATTCAAAAGTTTGAGATCTGCAAGTTAAATCTATTTTTAATTATACTTTTAAATAAAATGTTTAAAGAAACATTATTCAGCAAGGATGTGTTAAATAGATAAAATTGAGAGTAAAGACTTATATTGTTAGAAAAGATTTGTATTTTGAATAAGTGCTGTTTTTTAAACTTTTTATTAATCAAAGAAAAATGTAACAGGTTGCCAAAAAATATTAAGCAGCTCAACAGTTTAACTGCTGTAAAACAGCATATTAGATCAGCAACACTGATAATAAATCCGCATACCAGAAGGATTTCTGAATGATCATTTGACACTGAAGACTGGAGTAATGATGCTGAAAATTCAGCGCTGAGTCACAGAAATAAATTATATTTTATAGCATAGGTATTAAAATAGGAAACCAATATTAGAAATAGCACTTGTTTTTTTCTGTATTTTTTAAATAAATACAGCCTTGATGAGCAAGATACTTCATTAAAAAACAAGATCAATTATTTATTAGGTCTGTAATATAGACCTAACATAATGTAATATATCAAAACAAACTATTAAAACTGATAGAATAGAATATAAAACAAACTGAAACAAAACTTAACCTGAGATCTGCAAGTTAAATCTATATATAAAAGTGAACATATGAATTATTTTATAGCTGTCTAAAAATCCATATGAAGTAGTTTGCACAATACACCTGTGTGTGACTGTAAATGTCTCTGAGTTTTGTTACCG
The DNA here is from genome assembly GCA_027564155.1 of Gymnocypris eckloni scoliostomus. Taxonomy (NCBI): domain Eukaryota; kingdom Metazoa; phylum Chordata; class Actinopteri; order Cypriniformes; family Cyprinidae; genus Gymnocypris; species Gymnocypris eckloni. Next base: position 8,385,701 of record CM050415.1, on the reverse strand, counting down.
TTCTGTGCCCATCCTCTGCTATTTCCAGCCGGTCGGGCAGGGCGGTGATATATTTTGGTAGCCCGATTGGAAAACACAATAGCCCCGGGATGTCGGTCTAGTGATTTTGCGAGCCCTGGACCAGCTTCCTTCAAGAATCCTGTAAAGGGATTACATATTTTGAAAAACTTTTTAGGTTTTCCCATAACAATATATGTGGGTTTTTCCAAACCAAGCAATGAGATAATTTTTGTAACCATTGTTTAAAATGAAGGCTTTCTGTGTTTTTCCAACGACGAGTCACTATAAGTTTTGATTGTAATAATTCTTACTTTTAGATGAAACCTACGCTCCCTTTCTCCCTCACGTCTTTCCTCTGTAGTATCCTCCTCTCTTCCCTCACCTACCAATTTCTCATCTCTGGATGTGAATACTGCTACTGATACTTTATGCTCTACTTTAACCACTTGTCTAGATGACTCCTCTTCTCCACATATACTACATCACTGGCTCCCATCATACAGGCACATGGCTTTCTTACCATTTCTATGCTGATGACACACAGCTCTATCTCTCATTTCGACCAGATGATCCAACGGTAGCTGCATGGATCTCAGGCTGCCCATCGGACATCTCGGCATGGATGAAAGAAAACCATCTACAGCTCAACCTGGCAAAGACTGAGCTTCTTGTCTTCCCTGCAACCCAACTCTACAGCATGATTTCACGATTCAGTTAGGTTCGCCAACAATTACCCCATCAGCTCCGGTCAGAAATCTTGGTGTAATCTTCGATGACCAGCTGACCTTCAAAGAACACATTGCAAAGACTGCTCGATCTTGCAGGTTTGCACCACAACATCAGAAATATCAGGCCCTTTCTGACAGAGCATGCTGCACAACTTCTTGTCCAGGCCCTTGTCATTTCTAGACTGGACTACTGCAATGCTCTTCTAGCTGGACTTCCATCAAACACAATCAAACCTACAAATGATTCAGAATGCAGCGGCACGACTGGTCTTCAACGAGCCCAAGAGAGCCCATGTTACACCTCTCTTTGTCTCCTTGCACTGGCTACCAGTTGCAGCTCGCATCCAGTTCAAGACACTGATGCTTGCATATAGAACAACCACAGGCTCAGCACCCACCTACTTCCACTCACTATTACGAAATTACATCCCTCCAGAAGCCTGAGATCTCTAGTGCATGACGCCCACGTGACCATCACAGAGAGCTCAAAATCACTCTCCAGAACATTCTCTTTCACAGCTCCTGATCTGAATGATCTTCCCACCCCATCTGGAATCAGGATCCCTTTTTGCACATCTTCTTTTCAGGCCCTTGTCATTTCTAGACTGGACTACTGCAATGCTCTTCTAGCTGGACTTCCATCAAACACAATCAAACCTTTACAAATGATTCAGAATGCAGCGGCACGACTGGTCTTCAACGAGCCCAAGAGAGCCCATGTTACACCTCTCTTTGTCTCCTTGCACTGGCTACCAGTTGCAGCTCGCATCCAGTTCAAGACACTGATGCTTGCATATAGAACAACCACAGGCTCAGCACCCACCTACTTCCACTCACTATTACGAAATTACATCCCTCCAGAAGCCTGAGATCTGCTAGTGAGCGGCGCCTCGTGGTACCATCACAGAGGCTCAAAATCACTCTCCAGAACATTCTTGGTCCAGAAGATGAACATGGAAGCCCTCCTCCATAAAGAGGGTAAGTCAGAGGTAATAGGTAAAATAGGTAACTCATTCTTATATATATTACATGAAAAATATATTTACATATATCATATAAAATATATTATCTTCTATTTGAATTTAAGATATTTAAATATATCAAAATATATTGTAAATCTATGATTCAAGATTAATCGCTTTATGTACATACACAATTATATAGAATATAACCAGCAGTTTGGATAAGTCAAGTCCGCTAAATCCATGGACTAAATGTAAATGTAATAAACATATCAACAATTTAGGTTATCAGAGCTAGTAAAATAAAGTAAAATAATAAGAATACATGTGCATAAAATAAAATAAAGATAAAATGTCAGGACTTAGTATGTGAACTTCTGTATTTCAAAAAGTGACAGACTTTCAGTATTTGACACATTCTAAATCATAAACATCTTAAAGACATCTAATAGATGTCTAATTTTGACATCTAAAAGAAACACCCTATAGATGTATTGCAAAATGAGCAGTATCCTCAAATCTCAATCTCAATATTAGAAGATCAACCCAGAAAGATTATCAGGGTTTCACATGTGATCAATGTGGGAAGAGTTTCCAGCAAAAGGAAACTTACATTTAAATGCAGTAATTATTTGGTCATTAATATTATTTTTGTAAAAAAATAATAAAGATTGGTTAAACTATTGCATCCATGTTCCTTGTTCATAGCCGTGATATTCCAGATTGTTTCTACAGTTATTATCGCTATAAATCTCAAATTTGCTAGTGACATGGGATTTAGCAGATCTGCTTTATGTTCTGTTGAAAAAAATGTTTTATAAAAAAAACTGAACATTTTATGTTTCATAATATGTTGCAATGCATCTGTACTTTAATAGCTGGGTCTTTGCAATATTAGCATAGTCTTTGTTTCATGTAGTTTATATTGGCTAGTATAAAACCACTATCCCCCAAAAACTAAGCAATAATTGTAAAGTTTAATATTTCTCACTACGTGAACGTGACTGAAATCACAAATGAAACGTGTCACAATAATGTGTTGAGCAATAAAAGGACTGTCCCATATAAATCAGGATAAAAACAACAGCACGCGTCACACACTGTCAATGATCCATTCGTCGATAGGTGGCGCTAATGCATTCATACGTGTCTGATCCGACCTAAAACACTTGAGAAGAAGACCACCAGTGTCCTCAGTCAGCGCTGGGTCTCCTGAGGTAAGACAATCAGTGCACGGTGCTTCATGTAAATGTACAATTATAAAAACACAGTTTGGTAAAGCTGCATTTTACGGAGTCATTCTGTATCGTTTTAATTTGCTTCAGCGCTATTTGTGCATCTTTTCTGTTGTCTGCTGTCTGAAATAAACATCCAGCCTAGCAACGTGCAACAACAATGTGAGGAACTAATGCTAAATACAGTTAAGAGCTGTGATTTTTGTGTGTTTTTATGTTCATGTATTTAATTATTTGAAGCTACAATGGCATCGTTTTTGAACTTCACTTTATCAAAAGTCAAAGTACGATCTGTGAGGGGTTTAATGGGAGTCTAACTTGATTTGTTTTCAAACAAGTTCTCATATTCGTTTTTTTGGCTGTGGGTTAATGCATTTTTTATATATTTTGACATGAAGAGGCTTGCTTGATTGTAATACTCAATTTGATGATGAACGCATTGAATTGATAACTTATTTATTTTCACTCAATTTGATGATGAACGCATTGAATTGATAACTTATTTATTTTCACAGCAATTCACCGACAGTTCAGCGTTTTCAATGCAGTTTACCAATAAATGCTGGCATGTTCCCTTTAGCCTAAAAGTGAAGATCAATTTTGTGAGAGAAAATTGAAAACATGAATGATTCAGAGCCCTGCGGAATAAAACAGGAAGATATTGAACAACAAATAGGTTGGTGTTTGTTCTTAATTCTTTAATAAGGTTATAATACTTAAAGCTGCAAATGTTCCAAAATCAATTATCAAGCAAGTACATAACCAATCAGTGTTCAAAACTGTCTCCTTACCTTTGTCTGATTCACAACAGCAAGCTTGTACACTGCAAGAAAAAGTAAAAATTCTTACTGAATATATTTGTCTTTTTCAAGTATAAATATAAACAAAATTTGAATTAGGATGCATTTACTTGACGAGAAAATCCTTTGAATTAAGATTATTTTTCTTACCCCATTGGCTAGGGCTGGGAATCACCAGAGCACCCACAATACAATATTATTGCGATTTTTAAATCTATTGCAATTTATTACCTTTTTCCAACTTAAAATTGTGTCCCTAAAGGAAAACTTTGGCAGCATGTGTTTTAACTAAAAATAAACATTTCTCAGTTTATCTCACTTAAGTTTTATTGTTGCAGTGCGAAATTAGATTGTCAGGCAGACAAACTGACCAACACTTTCATGATAACCTGTCATAAATGTTGTAAGCACCTGGCAAACTCAACTATTTATATTAAAGTCTTGTAGGGATGGGTACCGAGAACCGGTATTTTCTTGGACCGGTACGTAATTGGGTCAATACTGGACTACCGATAAGCATCAGGACAAATTATACTGTAATCAATACTGTTTTATCTCAGTATACTTCAATATTAATGACGAATTAGAAGCTGCTGCTGGTCATTTTCCTTCACTGAATGATGTGGCCGACGTTTGCTCGACTTGCGTGTGATATCCAAGGTGTGTGAAACGTTTGAAAGTGTGGGCTCACATTACAAAACTAAGCGACACCAGCATCAGATGCAATACGCAGTAGTGTAATAGTGAACAAAAGAGGCAACACCAGTAATATAATGACAACTTACTGACAAAACACCACATCCACCTCAAGCAATGCTCTTGACCAAAGTCTCTGTAACGCCACCGGTGGCCATCTTTGAAACGCCTCTTGGGCATGCAAGTGCAGCTCAAACATCAAATTCTCCAAAAGTGTTCACTTAGTTTATGATTAAATTTCATATTTAAAATCATCAAAGAAATCCGATAACAACTGTATCATTAGGGACCGAGCACTGATATTGAGAGTGCTAGTTAATGTTGTTTCTTTTGCTCAAATAGCGTTATAAAAAGCTTATTTCTCAGGCTAGATCAGCCAGTGCGCATGCGCAGTCCTGAACGCACTTCTCTGAACGCTGACTGTTTCTATAGCACCCGGAACGGCCGCTGCAGTGATGCGTTGACTTTACTGATTAGCGATTGGCTCTATCATTCAGAAAGCGGGGCTTCCTTCCTGCGATTGAGCAGCCGTATTGAGCGTTGCATTTTTCCCCATTAAAAACTATACAAGTGACATGTTTTGGGTATTCTGTAGTTTTTTTTCTTGACTGAAGAACTTTAATGCAGTTGCTAAATAGTAAATAGTTTGCTTTTTGCTCCAAATAGTATCTAAACAGTATCAATAAGTACCAAAATCAATAAGCAGTATCGGTACCAGTATCGATAAAATGTAAATAATACCCATCCCTAAATGTAAAGAGTTAAGCACTGCTGTGCTACTACAGGTATTTTTAAAAATTCAACTTGAACTAGTGATGGCGACGTGAAGCGTTCTGAACCAGTGAAGCTTTAAACCCAGTTGTATCGGAAAAAGGTTCATTTCTCGAAGCTTTTTAAAACAGTTCATGCTGTGGCCATCTACTGGTCATAAAAATGATCAACACCTTCCAAAGTGCTGTGATTCATTACAGCTGCTGGTTTCACATCTGGTTCTACAACTGATTCCTTGTTTCAATTTATTATATAAAAATAATGGCCATTGTCAAAGTCATTCATTTGTGTCGGTGTACTGACACTAAAATAATTCAAATAAATCAAACAAACTCATGAATTAAATCTGTGATCTATCAATGTTAACTCTGCCACAGTCCATAGACTGTTATTTCATGGGCAAAGTTAATTTGACCTTAATATATAAATTACGATAAAAATAAAACAATGCAAACACATTATAATGTAATAAAGTAAAGGAAACTGCGCTGTGGTTCGAACCGTTTGAAACAGATATGAAGCAGTCACGTCAGGTGAATGAAGCTTTGTCATAGATCACGTGCTACAGCGCTTCAATGTGAGATGTTTCATTTTTTGATACAAGCTTCAAGCCTCTGTCGAACATCACATCACTAACAAAAAGTTGTGCAGACCCTTTAGGAATTGGGGCATTTGAAAGTAAATTACGGTCCAATTTAAAATAAATAAAACAGTCTTACATTAAAATACAAATGTTACATTTAAATTAAACATGACATGTACATGACATAACATGTATTAAAGTAAACAATGCGCTACAACTGGTATTCTATGCACTGCCATCTATGTCCATCTTTGAATGGTGGTGGTGTGTGAGACGAGACCTCAAGTTTGTGGTATTCTTAGAGTATTTTACTTTCATATGACACTCCTTGCAAATCCCATATGTCCAGGGGTGCACAAATGCTTTTTACCCTGGTTCTCATAAGTGTACCTGGAGATTTGGTTTGGTCCTCACACTACATAGTGTGACCCATTAAATATAACTCTAAAAAATAAATAAATGAATAGTAATAATAATATAAATTGACTATTTAGTTAAAAAAATTATAATAATAAAGTGTTGTAATACTATTGTTTAAAAATAAAAAGGGAGTAATAAAAAATGTAATTATAATGTATACATTTTTATGTGAATTTTCATTATTTTCAAACCAAAATTAGCAAGCTTTTTATTTTGGCGGGTTGCCGGCAAGTATATATACGCGTCAGTGTGTCAGTGAATGAAATGGTTTTGCATTGGGCTTTGAAAATAACAGCGAATAGCCTAGAATTATGCTTTCAGTTCAAATAGAAATCTTATACAGATCTTATAATTGTTTTTATGATTCTGTTAAATAGTATAATAAAAGACCGATACTTGACGTCCGTGTATCGATACAGTATTTCCACGGAAAATATAGCGATACTGTGCTGTATCGATTTTTTTCCCCCCACTCCTACCATTGGCAGATACTTTTACTTGTTTTGAGCAAAATACAGTGGAAAAATAACACACTTTAAAAAATTAATTCAGGAAACAAGACATTGTGTCTTAAAACCCCCCCTGTAATTAAATATTTTATCCATTAAAACTCATCTTTAATCATCATAATTACATATTCAAATGTTTTTTTCTGGTGAAAATGATTTTCTCATGCCTTTAAAATAGCTTGAATGTAACTCTAAAGCCTTGCCTCATTCACTATACGCTGATCTATGAATATGCAAATTAGTCACACTAGCCAGCGCCTCCTGATCCTCTAAACTGTAGTAAACGCAAAACAATGGCATACACGGATAATGACTGCTAAAACTATGTTTTACTAGCGGACAACTACAGTGAATACTGTAACACTTGTTAAAGTTACTTACTTGACGATGTTGTGTCCTAAAATGCCTTGAAGACTTGAATACAGCCATTTGTGATTCTTAATTTGCGCCCATGAGCTGATGAAGTCCAGACGCCCGATGGGGAGAGGTGGGTCTGACTCCAGGCTACTTTTACACTGTTGCCAGGGTTATTATTCAAGTTAGCGGTTCTAAATTCACATTAAACCACAGCTTCATGTTTTTTTGCTCTAATTTACTTTTGGTTTTGTGCGGTATTGGTTTATTTTGCATGCTAGTGATAATGTATCGTATCCCTTGACGTTATTGGTTTGTGATAGGGGTGCGTCGATCCGATATTCAGGATCGGTATCGCTTCGATACTGGCCTTTTCTGCTGGATCGGGGTATCGGTCTGACGAGACCAATCCAAATTCGATATTCTGCATAGATAATATTGTGTTATTTTTAAGCCCCACAAAAGCCACAAACATAAAACAGCATAAAGTTTTTGTGCACTATTTCAAGTGTTCTGAAGCCGTTATATAATTTAATGTGAGGTACAGATGAATATTTAAGTCAAGTTCACGTAAACACTTCTCTCCGCTGCGGCTGTCTGTCATCCTCCATTCAGCTTTAAAACGTGCTGTGTTTGGTTACTAGATTCAAGACAATAAAACTCTCTCCACTGTTCCTATTATACTTGATCTGTAAATACAGTTCAATGGTTTTGCATATAATGATTTTATCTAGCTAACGTTAGTCTTGTGCTGTTTCTAAGTCATGTTACTTTCTATCAGGTGTCTGTTAGATCACAACACTGTTGTAGAGAGCACTATGAAGGGTTCTTCACAAGCACAGTAACTGACATTTAAAACGGTTAAAAGAAAAGGCTCAATAAACGGTGGCACAGATTTAATACACTACGCATTAATATCTCTTTCCTTTGTGCTTTGAACTTCTCTATGCGGACTCTGCAGGTCTGTGCCTGCGTGCTGTGAGCCAGTGTTGCATTAAGCGCATCATTCTGCACAAGGGATGCGCAGAAGCACTTTAAGTGTCTGTATTGGAGCGTTGCGCATTATAATATTTTTGCGCAATGAAAAATTATTAATAGCCTTTCTTGTTTGTCTCATCTGTCATATGGTGCTGCCTCATTACAGTGCAGTACGTTTAAAATAATTGTCTTGTGATTTTATGGTATACGTATATATTTATATATAAATTAGAGGTGGGCATAGATTAATTTTTAATCTAGATTAACGTTTTGAGAATTAATCGGCGATAAAAAATATCGCTTAATCTGTTTTCATTTGAATTCTTGGGAGCTGGGTCTATTCAGAATATGATGACTTTCACCCATAATGACTAAAGTAAGTCTTTGAATTTCTCAAGCCAGGTGGCGAGACCAGGGGCTCATCTCCTGTTTCCAAAATGCAGTCACAAACTTTAATCTCTTAACGTCCCAATCTGAAAAACTGGAGGAAAATCCTGCTCACCTATCATTCATCAACCTCATGGCTCCCTCATCTGAAAGATTGTTGTTGTTTTTTTTTTACATAACTGTCAATTACAGTAAAATATAGTACAGATCACAGCTGACCTTATTAGTTGAATAAAACCCAAAATGTCGCTTTTTGTTATTATATTGAACTGAAAGCCATCTTATTTAAAGTTGCACAGATTAAATTTCATGTAAATCATCAGATAAAAGTAGCCTAATACATCTTCGAATTGTGTAAAGACATTTATTTGTGTGCACTCAGATATATTTTTCTATGTACTGTATTTTTAGCAAACAGGATGTTTAGGTCTCAAGTGAACATGAGCGAGAAACAAACTCCTGTTTGCTTAAAAATATACCTATAGGTTATTCTGAAATGTCTAAAAATAAACAGAGTCGTGTGTGATTCGAAAGATGTATTAGGCTACTTTACATGAAATCTTATGACCAAAAATGACTGGAGATTTTAAGAGCAAGTGAACGCACCGGAGCCTGTCCTGCAGCAAACATTTGGGGTTTTTCCACACAAACACTTCAATAGCGGGCATCTCAGGTTAACATCATATTTTACTGTAATTGACAGTTACATACATCTTTCAGATGAAAAGCCATATTTGAGGTTGATGAATGGGAGACATTCTTTGGATGTCCTGCCTGATTGTTTTCCACATAGACCAAGAGATTAACAATCTGTCCATGCATTTTGGAAACAGGAGTTGGAAGACTGCTCGCCCCTACAGTGGCAATTGAGAAACCCGCTCAAATATCAGGGTGAAAGTCATCATAGCTCATTGGGTATAGACACATATTCTGAATGCCTTTGAGAATTCAAATGAGCCATTTTATCTAGATTAATCTAGATTAATTCCAAAATTAATCTAGATTAATCTAGATTAAAAAATTAACATGCCCACCACTAATATAAATATAACTTTTTTTCCATTCATGTATTTTACAACAATACAAAGAGCAATGTATATCATTTTACTTTTAGTCCAACAATTATTCACTTTTATTTGTGCCCCAATGAAAAACAAAATTCACTAATTTAAGATTTTATCAAATTGTGCACTCATGAAAAAATGAACATTTGCCACTGAACTATCCACTTACCTAGATTGTAAAAGTATTTTTGTCATAGATTATAATTACATATTCCTTCATTTGTTGTTTTTCTTTACAGTAAAGTTGTCTATATTTAGTAGATTGTGTGTAAAACACAAAAGAGTGAAGAGCAGGTCAACACACTCTGAGATATAGGAATTCTACACTGATTAAAAACTGCCCAGGTATCGCATCGATATCGGCAGATACTCAGAATTGTTGGTATCGGATCGGTATCGGTTCTGAAAAAGTGATCGAGCCAGCCCTAGTTTGTGATGTAGCAAACTGAGGGCTGTTTAAAACGCATTTCTGGGAGTGCCATTGAAAACTACAGTTTTAAGGAGAAAATACGCAGTGGTGTATTGATTAATGGATTGCCAAATGGTTTGTCTTAAAGCATATTAAAAACACCACAAAGACAAATAAACAACATAAAAAAAACTTGATTTTCACTACAGGGGGACTTTATGTAATTTTACTTGTCAAGTAAATGCATCCTGATTCAACATATTTTAGATATTCATACTTGAAAACAAGACAAAAATACGCATATTTGTTTTAATGTTCTAGGTCAATGATGGATTGATATTTGTTCATAAAAAACACAAATAAAACTTGCAGCTTTAAAGAAAATAATACCCAAAGACTGCTTATATTGTAATATTAAAATACTGTTTATTTAAGGCATTCTGCCTCTCCTCGCTCCTCCCCGCTGTGTGCAACATGACAATCTAAACCATTTTATATTTACATGACAATTTCAAACATTTTACATCCCTGACTTAAAATATAGATAGTAGTTCTGTTTACAAAACATTTTCAGTTTGTGCAATCTGTAATGTTTAAAAAGAATATTTCAATAATTCAAATGAATGCATCAGAATGTTCATATTTCTAATGTTATGTCAGGATTCACATGTCACTTTCCTTTCACATTTCACTATTGATTTTTTATTTAATTTCAATAATTTATTTTAATGTTTTCGTGATTTACTTAAAATGTAACTTTTGAAACTTTCGACTTTCATTTTAGACCTGATAGAAGATAACAAGAAGATTGAAGAACTCGTTGAAGAAGGGGAGAAACATCAGGTCAAAATTGAAGAGATATCCTGGAGCTCCTTGTTGAAAAATGACAATATATGTTTCACTTGCTCTCACTGTGGAAAGAGTTTCTTATGCAAGCAAAATCTTGACCGTGACATAATATGTCATCGTGGAGGGAAGCCATATGCATGTGATGAGAGAAGATTTTCACAATAAAAGGAAACCGTACTAAACAGATGAAAATTCACATTGCAGAGAAGCCACACACATGTGATCGGTATGGGAAGAGTTTCCCACAAAAACAAAATCTCGTTGAACATAAGAAAATCCACACTGGAGAAAAGCCGCACAAATGTGATCAATGTGGGAAGAGTTTCCCATATAAAAGAAACCTTAAAGAACACATGAAAGTCCACACTGGGGAGAAGCCATACACATGTGATCAGTGCAAGAAGAGTTTCTCACATAAAGGAAACCTTAGCAAACACAAGAAAATCCATACTGGAGAGAAACCATATGCATGTGATCAATGTGGAAAGTGTTTCATACAAAAAGTTACTTTTAATGATCACATGAGGATCCACACGGGAGAAAAGCTGCACAAATGTGATCAATGTGGGAAGAGTTTCACACGAAAAATAAACCTCAAAGTACACATGAATGTCCACACTGGAGAGAGGCTGTTCACATGTGATCAGTGTGGGAAGAGTTTCCCATATAAAAGAAACCTTGTAGAACACATGACAATCCACACAGGAGAGAAACCGCACACGTGTGCTCAATGTGGGAAGAGTTATACACAAAAAGGAGGCCTTAAAGAACACATGAAAGTCCACACTGGAGAAAAGCCACACACATGTGATCAGTGTGGGAAGAGTTTCAGAATTTTAAGTGTTTTTAAAGAACATCTGCTTACTCATTCTAGAGAAAGGCTATAGCTGTGATCAATGTGATACAAAGTTTTCTAGGGCGAATTTCCTGAAGAATCACCTAAAAGTTCATACAAAGGAGAAGCCTTACGTATGTTGTTTGTGTGGAAAGAGTTTTCGTCAGATGGGTACTTTAAAACTACACCAGAAAAGACACAGCGGTGTGAAGGATCATGTTTGCTCTGAATGTGGGAAGGCTTTTTTTACAGAGGGTGCACTGAAAGTGCACAGGACAATTCACATGAGAGAAAAACCGTACAAGTGTTCACACTGTGACAAGAGCTTCAAAAGCTCAGATTATCAGAAAAGACATGAGCGGATCCACACTGGAGAGAAACCTTATCACTGTCATTCATGTGGGAAGAGTTTCACTCATTATTCTGTATTAACCAGTCACAAAAAAATGCATGTCTGAAAGAGTAATTACAGGGTAGTAGTTCGAGTTAAATGATAATTGATTAATCAAAGATTATTAGAACAAGTCATTAACAGATTGTTGATTATTTCAATTTTTTTTTATTAATCTTATTTTTCTAGTCATTTTATTATCATTACTCAGTTTATTTTTCCCAGACCACATCCCACCTGAGCAACACATACCACACATCAGTATTGTACATCTGTAAATAACTCATCAAACCTTCTTCTGTAAATAGCAAATATGCAGATTCACAGTTCTGACAATGGACATTTGTCCTTTTTCTGTATATTGTTTATTATTGTTGTTGTCTGTTCTCTCTAATATTAGTGTTTTATAACATGTTATGTTTGTTCTTTCTGTACTGGAAACTTCTAACACGGAGACAAACTGGTTTGAGTAAGAGCTGTGTCTAAGGATAAATTAATGTTTAAAAACTTTAATTGTATGATAAGACCCAGTATTGTGCTAACAAACTCTGTGCTGGTTACATAAAAATGGAAACCTCTCCCAAGTTTCTACTGTCAAGGAGGTTAGGAGTTGACGACTGAATTTGTTTTAGAGGGCGGACATCCCTTTAAGATTTAGGCATAAACATTGATAAAAAAATATTTTGCATACTCAACACAAGTTGTGAACTGTGACTTTAAAATCATAGTGCATGCATCTTACCTTCACAAAGTTATTCATAAAATGAACCTATCTTCTGAAGGTAGTCCTGGGCATAGGTGAAGAGTGTGCAGCGAGGGGTTAGTATTTCACACTTGTTTTCTTTCTTTTTGGTTTCCTTGCCAAGAAGCAAAACTGGCTTTTATCCAAAAGGCATGGAGTTTCTCAAGCTGCAATAACAACATTGTGTATTTGCTGTTTAAAGTAATAGAAAAATAACAGCAAAAAAAAAACCCTAAGCATATTAGTTATTGAGAATATATAACATTATTGATGAATGCATACAGGTTCTACAGATTTTTTACTCTATGGTGAGTTTAGCTTTTGTATAAACAAGTACGTGCAACCAAGAAAGGCTGATACAGTAGAAGCAAAAAACAACTCTTCTATATTCAGTAGGAATAAAAAGCAAAAATATGAATCTGAAACCATGATGGTATCATAGAACTTTCTGCAACATTAGTAGCTCAGGTTAAGCACCTACATTGGCGAGATTGTGTAACCACTGTACAATTGTGAAGAGCTTTAAATACTACAGTAAGTCCATTGGTCATCCCCTTGATAAGAAAGTTTGATTATTATGTGACCCTGGACCACAAAACCAGTCTTAAGTCGCTGGGGTATATTTGTAGCAATAGCCAAAAATACATTGTATAGGTCAAAATGATCAATTTTTCTTTTATGCCAAAAATCATTAAGAAATTAAGTAAAGATTATGTTCCATGAAGATATTTAGTGAACTTCCTACCGTAAATATATCAAAACTACATTTTTGATCAGTAATATGCATAGCTAAGAACTTCATTTAGACAACTTTTAAAAGTGATCTTCTCAATATTTGGATTTTTGTGCACACTCAGATTCCAGATTTTAAAATAGTTGTATTTTGGCCAAATATTGTCCTATCCTAACAAACCATACGTCAATGGAAAGCTTATTTATTCAGCTTTCAGATTATGTAGAAATATCAATTTCGAAAAATTGACACTTATGACTGGTTTTGTGATCCAGGGTCACATATTGCACCTGTGATTCTGTCATAATGCATACCTCTGTTTTATATTAATTCAGAATTCACAACACTTATATTTGCTGTGTGTTTGTTGTGGTAGCTAATTTAGGACTGTGATATGTTAAGGCTAAAATGTGATTATTTAAGGGTTTTACCACTGAAATAAAACATTCTTTGCAAATTGACATTCTTGCAAAATCACATTTACATCTGCCTTCAAAGCTTATAGTTAAATTTTACTTTTAAATTTGTGTTGATATAAAATATATAAAATAATAATAATTCCTATCTGACCTTGCACTGGCATGATCACTTAATCACAAATGATGCCACTGAATTTATCCCGACAGTTTAATGTCACGCAAGAAATTGTACATGCCATGACAATTGCTTCTTCCTTGATGGATGCAACGTTATGGTTCTTCTTACGACCAACAACCCATTCCTCTCGCTTCTCATCAAACCTCTGAAGCTTCTTCTTGAGCCGTTGCTTCAGAGGCTGCTCATTTTTACAATTCAAGCAGATCTTCTGTGCACAAAATAAAATACCCTGACAAAAGGGACAAATATATTTTGTAGACCCCCCTGGCATTGCAAAAGGTTGAGACAGACAGATAGATAGATAGAGGTTGGCTCTTAAAAGCACCTTTGGGTTCAGTATCTATGTTCGGATAGGTGACTCGTTTGACAGGATCTGCAAGAGAGAACAGAAAATGTTAATTATGTAGTGTAGAGTATAGAGTAGAGTACCCCAATAGTGAGAGGTTCTAATTAATTAAGGTAAATTAATACAAATTCAAGATTTTCCAATTTCCTGTATGACAGTTAAAAGGCATGTCTGTGGTTCCTCATCCCATATTTAAAGGAAACTTTATGTGCAGTAACTTTAGGCAAAGTTATATTATTATTACTGACACATTACAGTGAATTTGTGGGTGAACCACGATGATCGAGAGAAAATGTCATTGTCTAAAGCTCACACAATAATGCAATGTTTCATGCTAAGTTACTCTTTAGCTGATATAACTTAAACTACACTTAGCTTTTACTAGTAATCATTACTAGTATGATTATTATCATTTATTTTTTCATTTAGTTGTTTATTTCATATTCTTTGTTTTTGTAGGTCCCCCTGTAATGGTTCTTTTGATTTCTCCCAACTTCACTGACTAATTATATCTACACCTGTTAATTATACAGACTCTGAGGAAGGCTGAAGGCCCAAATGCATCAGTGTGCAGTGTTTTAGTTACATTTACATTTAGTCATATTTATATTTATGCATTTAGCAGACGCTTTTATCCAAAGCGACTTGCAGTGCATTCAGGCTATACATTTGTATTGTCAGTATGTGTGTTCCCTGGGAATCGAACCCACAACCTTTGCGCTGCTAATGCAATGCTCTAACCACTGAGGCACAGGAACACTGTCATTTTGCAGACGCGAGAGGAGACATTTTGCAGACGCTTTTATCCAAAGCAACTTACAATTGGGGAATACATAAAGCGATTAATCTTGAAGAGGCAAACAGACAGAGGAAGTGCCCCTAACACCAAGTCTCAGGCATTGTTCAAATAAATACAAGCTAGCAAGGGAAGGAGAGAATGGTAAAGAGAAAGATGAAGATATAGAAAAAGGGAAAGTATTTTTTTTATGATGAAGTCAAGTAGTGTTGAAAGAGATGAGTTTTCAGTTGTTGCTTGAAGATTGACAGGGATCCAGCATTCCAGATGGGGGTGGGAAGATCATTCCAGCAGCCAGGAACGGTGAACGAGAATGTTCTGGAGAGTGATTTTAAGCCTCTCTGTGATGGTACCACGAGGCGTCGCTCAATAGCAGATCTCAGACTTCTGGAGGGAATGTAGATTCGTAATAATGAGTGGAAGTAGGTGGGTGCTGAGCCTGTGGTTGTTCTATATGCAAGCATCAGTGTCTTGAACTGGATGCGAGCTGCAACTGGTAGCCAGTGCAAGGAGATAAAGAGAGGTGTAACATGAGCTCTTTTGGGCTCGTTGAAGACCAGTCGTGCTGCTGCATTCTGAATCATTTGTAGAGGTTTGATTGTGTTTGATGGAAGTCCAGCCAGAAGAGCATTGCAGTAGTCCAGCCTAGAAATGACAAGGGCCTGGACAAGAAGATGTGCAGCATGCTCTGTCAGAAAGGGCCTGATCTTTCTGATGTTGTGAAGTACAAACCTGCAAGATCGAGCAGTCTTTGCAATGTGCTCTTTGAAGGTCAGTTGATCAAAGATTACACCAAGATTTCTGACCGAAGCTGATGGGGTAGTTGTTGATGAACTTAACTGAATCGTGAAGTCATGCTGTAAAGTTGGATTGGCAGGGAAGACAAGAAGCTCAGTCTTTGCCAGGTTGAGCTGTAGGTGATGTTCTTTCATCCATGCCGAGACGTCTGCAAGGCAGCCTGAGATCCGTGCAGCTACCGTTGGATCATCTGGTTGAAATGAGAGATAGAGCTGTGTGTCATCAGCGTAGAAATGGTAGGAGAAGCCATGTGCCTGTATGATGGGACCCAGTGATGTAGTGTATGTGGAGAAGAGGAGGGGTCCAAGAACCGAGCCCTGGGGAACCCCAGTGACCAATTGATGTGCTTTGGATACCTCCCCTCCCCAGGCCACCTTGAAAGGCCGACCAGTGAGATGGGATTTAAACCAGTGAAGTGGAATCCCAGTGATGTCCAGTAATGGACAGGAGGATCTGATGATTGACAGTGTCAAAAGCGGCAGACAGATCCAGCAGAATGAGGACTGATGATTTGGAATCGGCTTTTGCAATTCGCAGGGCTTCAGTGACTGAGAGTAGCGCAGTCTCAATTGAATGGCCACTCCTGAAACCGTCCAGTTTGTTGTTCTGTGAAAAAACAATGAGACCTGGTTAAAGACAGCTTGTTCGAGTGTTTTTTTTCTATGAATGGAAGGAGAGAGACAGGTCTGTAGTTTTCTATAAGAGAAGTGTTTAATGTAGGTTTTTTGAGCAGTAGGGTTACCCGAGCCTGCTTGAATGTCGTAGGGAAAGTGCCTGTGAGGAGGGATGTGTTGATGATGTGTGTGAGTGCTGTTAAGAGTTTGGGAGAGATTGCTTGGAGAAGGTGCGAGGGGATTGGGTCTAGAGGACATGTTGTAGATTGGCTGGAGAGGAGAAGTTTGGATACTTCCGCCTCAGTGAGGGGACAGAAGGAGAAGATGGGAGTTTGAGCAGTGGATCTAGTTGGTTGGAGGTCCTGTGTGAGTGGAGGTGAAAACTGACTACTGATTGTTTTAGTTTTGTCTGTAAAAAAGTTGCAAAGTCATCAGCTGTTATAGAAGTGGTGGGAGGTGGTGGAGGAGGACAGAGGAGAGAATTAAATGTTCTGAAGAGATTACGCATATCTGATGATCTTGTTATGGAAATGTGACGATTTGGCAGTGTGGACTTCTGTGGAGAAAGATGAAAGCAACGATTGATACCTACTCAGGTCTGATGGATCGTTTGATTTTTGCCATTTTCTCTGCCGCTCGGAGTCTGGTCCGATGTTCACGAAGAACATCAGATAACCAGGGGTTAGAAGGGGCAGTTCATGCTGGCCTGGAGGAGAGAGGACAAATGTCGTCTAGACAAGAGGTTAAGGTAGAGCATAAAGTTTCAGTAGCTGCATTCACATCCAGAGATGAGAAATGGGTTGGTGAGGGAAGAGAGGAGGATATTACAGAGGAAAGATGGGAGGGAGAAAGGGAGCATAGGTTTTGTCTAAAAATAACCGGTAAGGGGGTTGGTGGCACCCAGGTGGCAAAGTGTAATGTAAATTTAATGAAGAAATGGTCAGAGATATGTAGTGGTTGTACCAGAATGTTATCTTCAGTACAATCGCATGTGTAAATTAAATCAAGTTGGTTGCCTGATTTGTGAGTGCTAGTAGTGGTAAGGCGTTTGAGATCAAATGAAGCTAAGAGTGAATGGAAGTCTGTAGCATAAGGCTTTTCTAGATGAATGTTGAAATCACCAAAAACTTAGATTGGAGTGCCATCCTCCATGAAAGAGGACAGCAACCCGTCCAGCTCCTCTAGGAAGGGGGCTATAATTTGGCCAGGGGGACAGTAAATTACCACAATCTGGAGTTTTATAGGAGCTATTACAGTAATCGCATGAGATTCAAATGAGTTGTAATTGCATAGGGGAGAGTGGGTTGAGTATTTCCAATTATTTGAAATGAGCAGACCAGTGCCCCCACCCCGGCCAACTTGACGTGGGGTGTGAGAGAAAGAGAAATTGTTAGAGAGAGCAGCTGGGGTTGCTGAGTCCTCTGGACGAATCCATGTCTCAGTCAAGCCCAAGATGCTGAGTGTGGATTGTAAAGAAACAGCGGAAATGAAGTCTGCTTTGTTGACAGCTGACTGACAATTCCAGAGAGCCATGGAGAAAGAAAGAGGTGTAGTAGAAGATGTAGAGATAGGACGAGGTTAGCAGGATTACGTTGCCGTCTGTGTGTGATGTTAGAGCGTGGTCGAGAGTCAACCGGAATGGTTTTGAAACACATGATAGAGGTGGAAGGATAGAGGATAGCAAAGGAGAGTGTGTGAGGGAAGATAGAAATGATACTTAAGTGTGTTGCTCGTGTCGTTGCTCGGGTAAAGTCGCAGGAAAAAGTTGTTGGTCTTACCCTCGTCTGTCTTCACGAGCAGGCTGAACGCTGCCGCGTCAGCACTCGGACATCAAATAAATACACAGTCTAAGAGGCTAGAGTGAAAACAGCTGTGACCGGCTTCTGATTTGCCCAGCCAATAGACTAACAGAGTGCTAATAGCTCGAGATGAAACTAACACCTTGCCCAAGGAGCAATGGAGGCGCAAATTATTCTAATTACCAGTAAGTGCAATCAAAAATATAAACCTCAATGAAAATGCAGACTAAAAATAGGTAGGAAACGAAGTATTCCTTCCTAGCAGCAAGTAAATAATTTAAACAACAGATATATGAACACTTACAAGCTGCCGTCCGTTTCTTCTGGTGACTAATCGGCTTCTCCTGATTAGTCACCAGAAGAGTGAATGTTTCTAGAATTATTTTTCTATTAATAGTGATGGTGGACAAGAAGTGAATAAAGGCTTTTTAACTTTTTTGGACTGGAAGAAGTGCCTTGGATTTCTTTCTATTAATAGAGTTAGCTTAAATTGAAGTTAGCTACCCCCGTTTAGCAAGCCTAATTTCACAAGTGTTTATTTTATTATAATATTTTTTTACATTTCGCTGATAAGGAGTAAACCATTGGTCGGGCTTTGATTGTTGGTCTAACATTTAAACCATGTGAGTTTAATGGCAAAGAAAGGCATCAATTACAAAATTTAAACAAAACGTGATTAGTAATAAGCTTGTGACTTATCTGGACAGTGGTTTGAGAGCAATGATAAGAATTGACCCGCGGCCTGGATCCGGAGACGGAGGATCATGGGTAATGCTGAAAGAAATGCCAAATGTAATATTTTTCATTTCAATATGAGGCAGAAAATATATTTTACAATTTCTATAGTGTAAATGTATGTGTCCCTAATTAACGCCATCTCGTATATTTGTATATATAAGGGGTGTGATTTGTGAAAAAAACTGGTGGGGGGCTTTTGGAAAAAAAAAGAGATGTTTTTAATACAACGAAAACTGTATTTACTGTGATCACAGTTTAATAAAAACATTGTGCATTAGGCCTGTTAATTGTAATGATTTAATTTCCACGGTTATTCAAAACGAGCAAAGAACACAACTCAGATTCAGATTCAACTCAGATTCAGTTAAACCATTGCGTTGCAAAATGATTCACTCTTTCGAAGTGCTCCAATCAAAATTATTCACTGTTTCGAAGCGCTCCAGTCGAAATGATTCACTGTTTGGTAGCGCTCCGGTTGAAATGGTTCACTGTTTCGAAGCGCTCCGGTCGAAATGATTCACTGTTTCGAAGCGCTCCAGTCGAAATGATTCACTCTTTCGAAGCGCTCCAGTCGAAATGATTCACTCTTTCGAAGCACTCCAGTCGAAATGATTCACTGTTTCGAAGCGCTCCAGTCTAAATGATTCACTGTTTCGAAGCGCTCCAGTTGAAATGATTCACTGTTTCGAAGCGCTCCAGTCTAAAAAATTAACTGTTTCGAAGCTTACAGTATATAAAGCAATAAAATAAGGATAATATATCCTGATTAAATGTTAAGTAATAGAGCTGGAACATTTAAAAAAGAAAGAAAGAAAAAATACAACGTCTGAGGTACCCATTGGCAAAAAGAAAAATATGGTGGAGGGCACGAAAGATATTTCCTATTGAAATACATTAGATGGAAAGACGTGCTGAGTGACACGAAAAAAAGAGGGAAATTCGTGTCCATGAACACAAATCAATAGATTAAATTATTTGAATATATCACGAAATGTCGTGAGGCTGGGTTGATATACAATGCCACATACATTCACATCAGTGTTAACTCAGCGGTAGAGTTACTCTCACGGGACACTGCACTTATTCGCAATCACAAAAGTAAATAATTAGCATGTGTTTCAAAGCCTTGCTGGTTAAGCTTTTCATTTACACGCTGGTCTGACGTGAGCTTTTTGAGCCCGCACACCTGAAGCGCGTGCACTAAAAAGCCTGTCTAACAGCGCCTGATTTCTCAACTAAGTTATCTTTTGAGCTAATACTGTCAAAACATTTTTTCCATATAAACTCAGTTGGTTATGTCTAAAATTAAAGTAAACAGTAGAGAGAGAAACGGATTCGCCTGTATATTAGATCCGCAGCTCTTAAAGGGACACAACTAAACATGCAGCCGACTGTCATTAAAGGGATAGTTCACCAAAATGTAATTTCAAGCTTCAGTCTGGATCCAACCCTTAAATGATCCGAGATGACCAAACACCTGAGAAGAGATGATGCCAACCCCTCAGACAATATACTGAATTAACTAAATTTGTCACAAGTTAAATATATATTAAGTTTCTGCAATATATAAATCTATTGTAGAAACTTGATTTCCTGTAAAGCTACTTTGCAACGATTGTATCGCGCTATACAAATAATCTTGAATTGAATTATTTACTCACTCATGTTGTCCCAAACCTGTATTCATTTCTTTCTAGTGCTGAACACAAAAGAAGATAATTTGAAGAACGTGGGTAACCAAACAGTTGCTGGTCCACATTGTCTTTGATAGTAGGAAAAAAATACTATGGAAGTTGCTGTGGACGAGCTGTGGGCTGTTTGGTTTTCCACTTTCTTTAAAATAGCATTTATGTTAAGCAAAAGAAAGAAACTCATTCAGGTTTAAAACTAACTTTGAGTAAATGATGGTATAAATATAAAACACAGAGTAAATGATGGTATAAATATAAAACACTAAGACAAAATCAATCTACAGACACGACAGAATTTTTATTCTTAATGTTAAAACAACAAAAAACAAAGAGAGAAAAGAACTCCATATTCTTGACTGTGAAAAATAATAAAACAGTTGCCTTAATAGGAATCAATCTATATAGTGTTTTATTTTTATATTTGTTCATTCAATTTCTTGAACACTCCTGCTAAATATGCCTATTGTACCTGAAAATAAAGCATTGTTTGTTTTATTTGTATATTATGTGTATTTGTAAGGTGTATCTTTGCTCTCATTTTTTAATAACAAAGATAAAATAATGACAACGATTTTTATCTTCACCAACTTTGGCCTAAATATCTGCCATACTTTTTAATATTGTGTTACCTTGAAAGGTTTTCTCTTTATAATATGGAAATTAGTTTGGCTGTAATGCTCAAACAGCTTGCAAAATAGAAAAACCAACATGGCAAAGAATCTAGATAAAATCGTGAATCGTGATACTCCTAGCCAAGGGGGACCAGGGGTAATCCCCCCAATCCCCCCCCCCCGGTCTGCGATTGTGCCCTCGTAACGCCATTTTGCCCCAGCCCCTCCGGTGGCCTGTGCACGCCACTGTCTAGATTTATGCAAAGTGTTGCGCAATTTTCTTTTACTATATTCACATGTTTTATTTGGTAGTGCTGGGCGGTATACCGGTTCATGCCGAATACCGGTGTTTATTTTTCTTATGATATGAATTTTACAAATACAGCAATACCGGTGTCATTTAAATAACGTTCGGAACGCGACTGTTTGAGAGAGGTCTCTTTTCACTATTGCATTTTGGCGAGGATACAGCTGTATGTGTTACTAAGCGTGAAAGTTCCGAAACTGAAGCACTAGTAGAATGTGATGAGAGAGAAGAGGTCATCCACAATATCCACAAATCCATCTGTAATGGAGAGAGATGGACAGAGGTAGGCCTATCTAGCAGTGTACATATCATATGTGAATTAAGTTGATAATTGCAATTGTTCAATAATAACTTTTAATTTATGGTTCACCTGTTCCGAGAGAGCTCAATGCACTGCAAATAGAAAAACACCTGCAAATTAAGAAAACAACTTTATCAATTTGACAAATGCTCACAACACAACCAAATAAAGAAATGCACAAACAAATAAAGAATTTTATTTGCTTGTGTTGTGAGCATTTGCAGCGCCTGCTGTCAAATTGATGAAGATGTTTTCTTGATTTGCTGGTGCCTTTTCTATTTACATGTTTTCTGAAGTTGCAGCGCATTGAGCTCTCTCGCCACCGCACCTTGTTATTAGTTTGTATATATAAAACTGTTGATAATTTATGAAGGTAAGAAAACGTCTCCGGTTACATATGTAACCATGGTTCCCCGAGTGGGGAACGAGACACTGCGCCCCTAGGGGTTACTATGGGGAACGCCGTCAGCGTGACCTGTGTCTGAAGCATACATACAAAAACACAACCTGTTGGCCGGCGACAGCCTATGATGTCACTACCGGCACGACCACAGTACAAACGGCGCCCGGAGATTACATCATCCACTTCTTTGTCTGAAGCTTGCATCCGAAGCATGGCACACAGCCTAGGGACGCAGTGTCTCGTTCCTCACTGGGAACCATGGTTACATACGTAACCCGAGACGCTCCCCTTCATGGGAACTTCGAACTGCATCCCCTAGGGTTAGCTATGGGGAACGATATACCCACGCCACTATGCTGAGGTGAGCGCAAGCCAATTTCATACGAAAGGCGAGCACTAAGCCAACTCTACCAGGCTAAGGGAGTTGTCCCTGGGACTGTTGATGACTGTCAGTGACCTTTTTCCTTTCGGCCAAAGACCCGAGCTGCATACCCTAAAACTTTACCTGTTAGGTGCCGAGACAAGCGGATCCAGGATAGAGCTCAAAAGGCTTGGAATCAGAAAAAAATTCCTTTAAGAGGATAAGGCCAAGCGCTTAGTGGTAGTAACTAGTTCCTGGCGATCACTCAGGGGCTACCGCTTGCTCTGCACGAGCTCGCTGAGGGAACTGTCTCAACAGACCCTTTGGTAGCAACACACTGTTCAAACCCAAATATTGGGACAAAAAGGTAGAGTGGGGCCCAAGACACAAACCGGGGCCTGACCAGCTCAAAGAAAGGCCACGAAGCTACAGCGCGTAACCCTACCGTACAGGTTTTTAGATAGAACGCAGAACACTTGATGTGCGATCTTACTACCGGATGGATTTTATAAAGTGCACAGAGCCTTAGCATGTGCACTTACCATAAAATGGATTTGACAACGTTCTATGACAGCTCTGGAGAACGGAGAACTACTCATTCCTCAGAATGAGAGGAAACTCAGACGCTCAGAAGAGAGTGGCATGCTCATAGGTGACCCTCTATGGTGAGGGAAGCAGTGCTAGCTTGACCATTAATGAGCTCTGGAGAGTGGAGAACTCATTCCTCAGAATGAGAGGGAACTCAGACGCTCAGAAGGGAGCGGCATGCTCATAGGTGACCCTCTATGGTGAGGGGAGCAATGCTAGCTCGACCAACAAGGAGAGCGACCTATCACAGAGCTCTGGAGAGCGGAGAACTCATTCCTCAGAATGAGAGGGAACTCAGACGTTCAGAAGGGAGCGGCATGCTCACAGGTGACCCTCTATGGTGAGGGGAGCAGTGCTAGCTCGACCATCAATGAGCTCTGGAAAGCGGAGAACTCATCCCTCAGAATGAGAGGGAACTCACACGCACAGAAGGGAGCGGCATGCTCATAGGTGACCCTCTAAGGTGAGGGGAGCAATGCTAACTCCACCAACAATGCACAGAAGGGAGCGGCAGGCTCATAGGTGACCCTCTAAGGTGAGGGGAGCAATGCCAACTCTACCAACAAGGAGAGCAACCTAACAGGGAGGCATGAAGAGGCCCAACAACCTGAGGCTGCTGAAAGACAGCTCTGGAGAGCGGAGAACTCATTCCTCAGAATGAGAGGGAACTCAGACACTCAGAGGGGAGCGGCATGCTCATAGGAGACCCTCTATAGTAAGAGGAGCAATGCTAGCTCTACCACTGTGCCCTGATGACCAAGGATGCTCTCACAGAGACCTACGACTTGGCCATATTATCCTGGGGTAGAGGTCGTTGGAACAGGGCTCTCATCCTAGACTGGATCTAGTATCGAAGAGTGAGGTAATCACTGTGATAACCGATAGCCTTTAGAAATGGATCGTAATCATCCATTGGTTCCTGCGCATGAGATTAGTCCCAGAGCGAAGTCCGAAGAGTCAGGTCCGGACCGTCCGTAAAGTAAGTTTCTAGGAAACATAGAACTTAACCTAAAACATCATAAGTCCAGTGTAGAGACTTCAATGTTAAGCGCAGGAAGTTTCCACCTAACCTTGGTCAGGTGGAGTTAACGGTGGTTGCAGGGGAATTAGAGAGGAAGATGAGGGTATATGCCCCGAGGAGTAGATGTTCTTACTCTGGCCCGGACGAGAGTGTTGTTTAGGATGCCTCGTCTGGAACACCTCCCTCAGGTCTTGCCTCTCTCTGACCCGCACCTCCCTCTAGCCCTACCCGCAAGGCGGGGGAGGGGCATGAGTCACGACACTAGCCTTCTGAGCCCATCTCTGATCCCTAGACCGAGATGGGCTAGGACCCCTGCATTGTTCGGGCTCAGACCTGGACTTTATTGGAAACCCATATCCAGGTCTTTCAGCAGATCAGCCTGGTATGCCTGAAGCACCGCCATAGTGTGCAACGAAGCGACGGTCTGAACTGCTGCTGCATATGCCCTGCCATTTAAGCGAGATTGAGGAGCTTAGATGGCAAGGAGGGGAGCCTTGAGAGAGGATGTCTCGCCCACAGAGAGATAGCTGGCTATGGTCTCTTCCACAG
The DNA here is from genome assembly GCA_027564155.1 of Gymnocypris eckloni scoliostomus. Classification (NCBI taxonomy): domain Eukaryota; kingdom Metazoa; phylum Chordata; class Actinopteri; order Cypriniformes; family Cyprinidae; genus Gymnocypris; species Gymnocypris eckloni. The sequence continues at coordinate 8,360,735 of CM050415.1, read as the reverse complement.
GGGGCATTCCCTCATAGCCATTTTCACGCATCCCGTCAATGTCAGCATTAACTAGTATGCTGAAACCTATGAATGTGAGAAAAATAGCTTTTTTTCACTCCTTCTCAACCCACGATGGAGATCAGGAAGAAAAGGAAGGCTCACTCGAGCTGGGGTTTATGGCCAGAAAATGTTTTGACGCCCATAACCTCCAATAACTTCATAAGCAGGGCAGGAGGATTGAAAGGTTTCAGTCTCAACTTCCTCGCCCTCAAACATCTCCTGCTCTTCCTGGGCATAACCCAGCAGTGCACTTGCCGCTGAATCGGATGATGTCAGAATGATCGCATCATCACAATCCAGCAGCTCGCTCTTGTTCTCAGCCCATGCACGTCAAAGGAAAGCTCCCTCTCTAACTCATCGGCCAGATCCAACTGCGAACCCCACGATTTCATTCTCCTCCGTGCCTAGGCAGCGATGGGTCCCGAATCGCGCGAAGCAGACGGCTTCCACTCTTTCCTCGGAAAGAGGGACAGACGAGAGCGGAACCTTTTCATAGAAAAAGCTCATAGTGCACGCAGATTTCCCCCTCGAGGACATCGCGTGCGTGCTCCTAGCCCCCCCCCCCAAAAAAGGCAAAGATTGTGTGTCATCGAGTGTCAAATAGCAAGGACACGGATCCACACACTTCTTAAGTGCTAGTGCTCGCTATGATAATAGATAGAAAACTGTACTCTTACCAGAATGCACGCTTCAAACACAGCAGTCAGTGAAGATGAAAGAAGCGGATGATGTATTCTCCCGGCATCCTTTGTACTGTGGTCGCGCCAGTAGTGACGTCATAGGCTGTCACCGGCCAACAGGTTGTGTTTTTGTATGTATGCTGCAGACATGGGTCACCCTGACGGCGTTCCACGAGCAAATATGTAGAAAAAAATTACAAATGTACTGGTTATTTTCTGTGAAGACATTGTCTGTTAAGTTTACAGACATTTTCAGTGACTCTAAAACAATGCAATGTGTAATTACATACACAGGTAAACCACTTGTGAAAAGTCAATTTAGAAAACTCCTTCATAAAAAAGTATGTGCCCCATTTATGGACTTTTGTTAGAATGTAGTGTTGGACTTTAAATCGTCCTGCATGTTCAAAATTGAAGGAAGGCAATCTATAAAAAGTATTGAAATGTATTGATCAGAAATCACCAAAGTTACAGCGCTGGGTTGCCTTAGACACAAGTCTTACAAAGAATCAACCTAGAAACACAGTTTCACATCATATTTATAGTATGTGTCGACGTGTCTCTTCTTCTCATTGAATGTAGGATCCGCTCGTGAGTTCTCCAATCAGCTCTCACTTCTTTGTTCAAGTTCTCCAATCAACTCCAGTTTCTGCAAAACAACATATGATAGCGCCCACACCCAATTTCTTGAGCTTAGCCGGGCTTTTCTAGGGTAATCTGATCTTGTTATGTGTGTGTGCACATTCCACCGCGCCCCACCTAGCCGTTGACCTCCCATCTTTGCCCCCACATACCACATTCTACAGAAAGCACATTAGTTTCAGCTCAAAGCCTTTTCATATTCCTGCAAGCATAAATGGTTTAAAACATTAATAATGAATTCCTTTAATCATTGATTACACATTGATATATTGGTTTTGCACACATGCACTCATATAATTAGCATAACATAATTTTCAAAAGGTTAATATCCCTCAATCCCTCTCTTGACCTCTGAAAGAGGTCACACATCATTTCTCTCGTCATCATCATCGCCACTATCAGGATATTGATTTGCAGATAGCAGTGGCATACTATAAGGGGGTGGTGTCATATCCTTTTTCTCAATTGCTGCTACGATTAAACGATTACACAATGACCTAATACATGGAATGCAGCAACAACCACATGTTACTAATATAGCTACAAAGACCGCAATTGAGACCAAAATGGACAGTATCAGTGCCTTCCATTTGCCTAATGCCCTGTCCAGCCATTGTCCTACGGGGTTATCTATTCCAGAATGTTCTTTCATCTCTATTGATAATACTCTTAGGCCCTCTAATGCTTTAGTAACTGATCCATCCGGAGCAGTATTATTGGGGATAAATGTACAGCACAAATCACCAAACATGTGGCAAACACCTCCTCTTTCAGCTAGCAACATATCCAAGGCCAGTCTATTTTGTACGGCCATTAGTGATGTGGGAGCCAATTGTTCTGACAGGCCTTTTACTGCGTCTCTGGAAAGGTTAGCTAATCTCATGACATTGTAATGTACATAGTTTATTCTATCAACATTTTTGTTAGGGGTTATTGGAAACAATGCAGCAATGATTGGTATATTTTCAAATCCTGCAGCTATTTGGTCTGCCAATTTATATTCATCAGGGACTCCTCTTGGAACCCCAATGGCATCTATATATGTGGGACTGTTTAATGATAAGTCTATGGTTGCTCCACGTTTTCTTATCACATGACGTCTTCTTCGGTTTGTTAACAGCCCTGTCGTGCCTTTATTCATTTCAACTACTTTCTCTCCTATCAGCGTCAGAGGTGCTCCTAGTCGAACCATAGCACACAAACCTTTTGTGTTGGGCGGTACCCTGGTGAACAGGCGTCTGTCACCACAGTAATAATAGAGGCCTGCTCTTGCCCATGGTCCTATTTTTGTTCCATTATCACTTATTATGACGTTACACCATTCTTCATTAATGCGTCCGTAATTAATTGATGCACTAAACGGTGTGAAATTAAAACACGTGTAATTGTTTTGTCTAGGTACAAATGGGCCTGTTCGTGAGTCATTTGAAATTGGGGGAAATATAGATGCCAATGTGGTGCAATTGGTTGACCCCACCTCTTTTGTTAGTGACAACATACAGTTGTATACCCATGTATCATTTGGGTGCAGGGGAGCTGGTTCAATGTGCAGTCTTGGTCTAGCACCTGCACATGCTACACAGTCATCTATTTTTTGTTCTTTGGCAGTGTTAATCAACCATTCTAACCACAAATTAGTCTCCCCATATCCTGTTGCTTTTTCTATTATGTCTTCTGGGGTTAATTTAGTATAGTCTACACTTACATGTTTATCTACCATTGATACAACTGATACATTCCTAGTTTCTGTGACGTTCGGTTTTGTTTTGGAAACTATATTTATTAAAACCAATCCTATAGGATCCTTTCCAGTTTGGTCCACCCCTAAGAAAGCATAGACCTTTTTCTTTTTGTATGAAGATTCCGTGATTTGTGATATGGATAGAGTGACTGGGTTCTGTGTAGTACTATAATCTCTTTGAAATGATACCTTATTCCACCAACCCCTCTGTTCTCTGTTTAGATAATGTGGGTTTGGACTCCATGATCCTGAATATTTGGTAACTTGTCCCCAGTCATCAGTCAGTCAGTCAGTCATATTTATTTATAAAGCACGTTTAAAAACAACAGCTGTTGGCCAAAGTGCTGTACAAAAATAAAACATATACCAAAATACAAGAATAGACAAAACACAACAACAGATAATACACTACAATTGCACCACTGTGCTTACTTGAGACCATATGCAACAGTAACATCACATCCGCTGCCTATAAAATAGCGGCCTCCACCCTCTCCACAGTCCTCCACTAATGCCGGAGGAGCACATAGGTATACATCATACCCTCTCCATGAACTGTTTTTTCCCTGGCAATTAAAAGTCTTGTTGCAATTTTTCTATGCCTAAAATTATACCTACGATAGTGATGGAGATGATGAGGAGGAAACCCATGCATGGCCAATTTTCCCACAGTCTCATTTTTGTACCTTCTTCAAACACAAAATCAGTGTAAAAAATTAAAACATTAAATCATACACATGTAATTAATGCAAACGTGATTATATGACACTAAAAAAACTACTTCTTCACACTCTTAAACAATGATTACAGTGAGTATATGGTTATGACTATATCTACTCCTGTGAACACTTTATTCAGGATTTCCTGGACTCTTTGAAAATGTAGTTTGTCCAGACCACACCCCAGCCGGGGTACGGAAACACTTTTCACTCTGTTTTACACACCAATCTCTCATGTGTGTTAGACTGTTGGTGAAATCTCCATATGTAGGGAGATCAGTGCACTTTCTCTTTGTGATTAAATGAAAAATTGTTCTGCCGTCTTCTTCCTGTGTCACTGCACATTCACCAGGTTTTTTGTTTTCTTGTTTCACTTTCTCCACACCATACTTATCTTTAAATGTTACTGCAATACCTGCACCATATGCACAATCTGCACTGACACAATGTGCCAAAGGTTCTTGTGGTGGGCTTGAAAAAATATCACCTCTTTTGTGTATTATATCTGGTATCCGGTAGGGTATGTCCGTATTCAGATCACCTTCCCCAGCCTCAGTCTCTTTACTCTCAACACCTTCCCTCTCTTGGACCTGAGATCTCAGGTCCACTGCAGTTTGTGCTAAGGACCTACTAGGGGGATCACATGCAACACAAGAAGACAAATGATACCAGGTGTCGCCTTTTCCTGCTAGGCGAACACAATGTGAGGTCCTCGAGGTGACTTTCAGGGGCTCAGACCATCTGGCTTCGTTCCATTTCCTGTGGAATTTTTTCAGTCTGACCCACTCGGTTGGCGGTGGAATTGGTTCTGGTTCAGTGTCAGGAGTGACCTGTTGGGAAAATTGTTTAATCAGAGCAGTTAGTTTATCAAAATAAACACAATGTGATAAAGGTGTGACTTGGTCAGGTCTCAGTGGCGTTGAAGGTCCAGGAAAAGAACGACCTGTAAGCAACTCAAAAGGTGTAAAGCCAGAAATCCTGTTAACAGAGGAACGTACAGACATTAATACCAATGGAAGGGCAGATAACCACGTCAATTTGGTCTGTGCACAGATTTTAGCCAATTTCATTTTCAACGTAAGATTCATACGTTCGACCTTATTAAAAATCCCTGGTGACAAGATAAAGCTTTGTGGCAATCTGTTATAAGAGTACTGGCGACCTCTGTAGGTGAACGCCAAACATGACTTACATTCTTCAGACAATGGTATGCAGAAAAATGCATTTGCTAGATCAATGCATGTAAACCACTGGTGAGCTGGGGTCAAATTCGAGATGTATGGGTTGGGGACAGCCAACGTTGGAGTTACTACTAGGCTGTTGATTCGTCTGAGGTCATGCACAAGTCTGTACTTGTTAGTGCCTGGTTTTTGCACAGGAAAAATAGGAGTGTTCCATGGAGATTCCCATGGAGTGATAACTCCCCTCTCCAGGAGCCCCTGAACAGTTGATGCAATACCCTCATCCGCCTCTGGTTTGTTACGGTACTGTGGTACCCAGATTGGTTCATTAGATGACAAGTCAAATGTTACAGGTGCAATATTACATAGGCCAACATCCGTTGGGCCCTGTGACCATAAGTCAGATGGTTGTACTGCAATCAACTGTTCAGCACCTGGGCCATCCGTTTGTTCTCTGCCATGGCTCCTAGAAATTTGTTTATGTGTTAACACGCCCATATCCTCAGTTTTTTCTGTGACCCAATATGCATTAGCAGTGTCAGAATATAAAACCATGTTGATGTCAGTGGGCTCCCAATCAGCAACAGCCCTTAACCTTTTAGTCATACCTCCTAACTCTCTAGCTTCATGGCTTGAGTGTAATGCCATGGAGATGTGTGGGGCGGCTGTATCTGTCATCTCGTACCATTTTAGCTGTTCTGGGGTCAAAACAATAGGGGCTACAATTCCTTCTTTCCCTATGAACATGCCATCTCCTGTGAGACGCCATCTATCCCCTTCTATGCTGTTAAACATTTCTTGGTACATGACTGTGTCATTTCTGTCGTAAAATAATGTACAGTGTAGTGGGTCAATGGGTGGTAAATAAACGTCTATGTCCATTATCCATGGCCGGTGGTTGTTATAGAGGGTTACTAAACTCATTTGGGGATGGGGAAATGTCTAATTCTACCCAATAAATGTCAGCTGCCTCCTTCAGTGGCCCTCCTAACAGTACACTCTGTCTGCAACCTGTTGGAGCAGTCTGTGAGCAATCAACCTGAGTACCATCTGGAAAAGTCACTATTACCCCTTGTGGTGAACATAAAATACTGGCTCCCAATTTGATAAGCAGATCTATTCCCAGCAGAGGTACAGGGGCGTTAGAGGAGTATAGGAATGTGTGTGGTAAGCTCTGATTCACAACCTGAACGGTTAATTGTTTTGTCATTGGCCAATGTTCTAACCCACCAGAGAAACCCATGACTCCCACTGTTTTATCACTTAGATCTTTATCTGTGATTGTGCCTCTTGTTACAGTGGAGTATGTAGCTCAGTATCCACCAGAGCCCTTAGTGGTTTGTTGTCAACCACTATTTCCATGAGGGGTTCAGCCATTCCCTCATGGTGGTCCTCAGGGCCCCTTCAACAGTCCCCACGTCTCCCTCCCGGCCCCATGTTGGGTGCATAGGCGCCTGTAGGTTGGCTGGAGACGGGTGCTGTTGCCCCGAGTATCGTGAGGCATGTGGTCCCCTGCCACGACCACCAGGTCCACCTCTGAGAGGACCCCATCCCCCTGCAGGTGGCCCTGTGAATTGGCCGTCCCCTTGCTGTGAGGGACATTCATTTTTCCAATGATCAGTGCTACCACACAAAAAACATCCCCCTCCCCTCTGTTGCTCCCCACCTCTGCCTCGTCTGCCTCTAAATCCCATATTTCCACCTCTCTGTCCTCTATTCCCTCCCCAATTACCCCTCTGTGACCATCCCTGGTCGTAGCCAAAATATGGAGGAATAACTGAAGGGGTAGGTGGGTCATTCACAGACTGTTGGGACATTTGCTTGGTTTTCTTTGGGCCACTGGCTCTGGCTAAGTCTAATTGTAGCTTAAGCAGTTGATTTTTTGTCTTCTCTAATTCTTCCTCATCCTTGTACAGTTTATCCACTGTCCTGTCAATATGGAACACTAAGTGTCTTTCCCATACTTCATTGGTTGCTACTGGTATATCTGGGTTACCTTCCATGGCCTGTTTTACACCATTGGGGCCCCTGACATCACTGCTGATCTGAAAATGTCACGTGTTATGGGATTATTCAAACTGTTTTCCTCAACCATTTGTTCCCATTCTGCGGCACATCTGAAATAATAACCTGATCCAGTCTCACCAGGTTTGATGCGAAATTTAATGTTCTGATATGTGGTTGGGGGTGTGTGGAACTGTTTTCTTAAAGTCTCACCAACCATAGTGCACACTGTTGTATACCCTTCTGCATTACCTGTATCTTCTATACCTGCATTCACCTCAAAATCCCTCATCTGTGAGGCCGTGAAAATCTGGCCCAGAAGGCATCTCAAATCTCCCACTGCCAATGTGGTTCCATGGCACAGAGCCATTAATTTTGTCAGCCATCTACCTCCTCCAGAGGTGATGGGGGGCAGTTTTGCTAATACTGCAGTCATATCACTATGACTCCAGGGTTGGTATTTAGGACCCTGGTTCCCTTGCACTAATGGCATATTAAACGCTGCTTTCAGTTGATCACTTGGTATAAAATCTCTCCCTAAATCGCTCTCACCCTCCCTTGTTTGATGTCCATCTCGGCGGGGGTGAGGAATATTCCAGTCTCTCTCCCTAGCGGGCGTGAATTGGCCCTCTACATGGCTTCTTGTTCTTGTCGCTATGGGGGATGATGTCATAGTCCCTTTAATAAATACATTCAGATGTGCATTCCCTTCATGTCTCGCTTCTTCTAACTCTTGTTGACTATGCAAAGATGCACATAGCCCTTCACTATGAACGCTTTGTTTGTCATCCTCCCCATAGTCTATTTTGGATGAGATTTTCATCCTTTTCTCTCCCTCTCCCCTTTGAACTTCACTGCCAGCAGTGTTTACTCCCACACACATTCGCTCACACACAGTCGCAGTGAGCTCACTTTCTCTCTCTCTCTTTCTTTCATACACGCACAGTGGCTCACACTCACACATACGCACACACCAGTGGCGGCTGCTGATCTTTTAAAGAGGGGAAGCTCATTTTCGGCCTAAATCATAAAATTGTCCATTTATTTATATGTAAATTCTGCCCTACTTCCTTTTCAAGAAAATGCTCTGTAACCCTGTCGCATCAACTAGGCGTTTTTCCAGTGACTTGACCAGTGTCCTCTCAATGGCCAGCAGAGCTAGGCTGCTTTAAACGGCCTTGGCCCATTGTGTTACGGGTAGGACTTGAGCCGCTTTAAACAGGAGAAGCTCCTTTCTACACCTGCTGTGCAGTTTGCTAGCTGGCTAGTTCAGACTATATGAATTAATGAACAAACTATCTAATATATATATATATATTTAACTCAACGGGAGGAAATGTGGGAATTATGTTAAACTGAAACAATGAATGTGGTGTGAAATTGTGTGAAATATACGATGAAGGTTGCAGCAGTTTGTCTTTCGACTACACATGCAAAATCCGCGATGGGACTGAGTTGGAAATGGAGACACAGAGTGATACCGTCATAATCTGAAGACCACGCCCACGCCCACACCAACCGTCTCTTTGCATTGCGAGAAGCTGCCGCCTCCTTGTCATTTATTTATAACAAAAAAAAAATGTCTAAAAGCTGATATGTGACAATGTAGCAAACAAGCTAAAAACAATAAATACGCTTTTATAAGCTGTCGACCCCAAAAACGAGCGTTTTAGGACATAAAAGTGGATTAAAAGAGATGACAGACCCTCCAATCATCACGCAGACGCCGGAGTCCGGGCCAGCCCACTCCTCCATTCATCCCAGAGACGCTGAGCGTCCGTGGGCGGACATAATCGCAGCATTATCCAATGACCGCCTTGTTTCTAAGCACTGAAAAACTGTTTAAAGCAGCCCCATTGAAGTCAATGGACGCTGGGCTTCAACAGAGTAATGCACTGTACGCCACGGGAATGAATGAGAAGGAAATCGAGTCAGCCGACCTAAGTAGCTGATTCTGAACAAAATTGTTTTCGCTCGAGATGAACGTGTTTATCGCATTTTTAGTCAATAAAATGTTAACATAATAGTACATATATTTGACCATTCATTTTAAGCTGAGCTTCTCTTGCAGTCTTAAAGAAATCGCGCTGGCACACACACATGGGCCCCTCCTTTCTCTCTCTGTCTCTCACACACACACAGATCAAAAGAGAAAAACACCAACAGGTCTCATTCTCTTTCTGGGAATGAAAAATCAATCAGTTTTTATCTTTTTCTTTATCAATAATTCAGTTTCACAATTTGGATCACAATGTCAGCAACTTGGATGATGGCCAAATAGCCAACAAAGCCAATTTCATGGTATATTTTTAGTTTTTTCAACGCTTACTCAACCAATTTATACTGTTATACATGAGCTCTTTTTTCCATAGCTCTAATTTTTGGTGCTAATGCCACCGATATTTTATCTGGATTATCCCACCCGTTTTCAATACATATCTGACTCCATTTACTTTCACACATTCTCTTCTCTTTTTTATGATTTTTAGGCTTAGCTTGAGCCAACAACATATCTACCACCTTTCCCCACTGTGTTGTTACAGGGGGACATCCATACTCCTCACACTCTCTCTCAAATTCAGACATTTTACACAACACACACAATACACAATCAATAATCTAACACTCTATATTCAAAAAATGCTGTAGGACTTTAACCCACAGTCTTGCTAAAATGCTGTGCGGACTTTAACCCACAGTCTTGCTAAAATGCTGTGCGGACTTTAACCCACAGTCTTGCGGTGGGACTTTAACCCACCGTCTTCACAATTTTTCTGATCAACAGATATCAATATTTTACTAATAAATGGAACGGAATACAATTCAAATTCAACACATGAAATTTAGAATATCCAATTGGCAGAAGTTTGATTTAACAGGTTTCTGCTTACCTTTTTTAATCGGTGCACCGTGTGTTGAACTCAAATTCGTTCCGTCCCGGACCTCCGGTCCTTGCCGGGCTTCTACGATCAATGCCTTTTTCTCAAATCACGTCGGGGTCACCAAATTGTTGGACTTTAAATCGTCCTGCATGTTCAAAATTGAAGGAAGGCAATCTATAAAAAGTATTGAAATTTATTGATCAGAAATCACCAAAGTTACAGCGCTGGGTTGCCTTAGACACAAGTCTTACAAAGAATCAACCTAGAAACACAGTTTCACATCATATTTATAGTATGTGTCGACGTGTCTCTTCTTCTCATTGGATGTAGGATCCGCTCGTGAGTTCTCCAATCAGCTCTCACTTCTTTGTTCAAGTTCTCCAATCAACTCCAGTTTCTGCAAAACAACATATGATAGCGCCCACACCCAATTTCTTGAGCTTAGCCGGGCTTTTCTAGGGTAATCTGATCTTGTTATGTGTGTGTGCACATTCCACCGCGCCCCACCTAGCCGTTGACCTCCCCATCTTTTCCCCCACATACCACATTCTACAGAAAGCACATTAGTATCAGCTCAAAGCCTTTTCATATTCCTGCAAGCATAAATGGTTTAAAACATTAATAATGAATTCCTTTAATCATTGATTACACATTGATATATTGGTTTTGCACACATGCACTCATATAATTAGCGTAACATAATTTTCAAAAGGTTAATATCCCTCAGTAGCATAATAACTACAACTAGCATACACTGCTTAAAATTACAATTGTTCTGAATGTATAGTTGTACTAGTGAATAAAAAAATATATACAAGTTAAATCCTTCAAAAATGTGTAATTGTTAAATATTTCAGGATTGCACTTCCAATAAAAATGGGATCATAAAATGTCTTTTATATATTACTTTAATAATACAAGTGTATATGTTTACATTACTATTATCAAATGAAAATTCCTATTTTTCGCTAAAGTGGCCAATTTATTTGACTAATCTCATTGCATATATACAATGATACAGTTGTGGTTACATAATGATGTCATCGCGCAATGACATTACAACATCATTTACCAACTTGTAGCAGCCTGCCTTTAGAAACTTCCCCAGAAAATTAGTTCCCAACACTGATTGGCTGCTTTGTTGTAGTTATGTGCTTCTAATTCCTTTAAAAATGTTGGCTGCTCAGTTTCTCTCCCTTTAATACCTGACGGTAACATTAGATACAGATATGTTGAAAATCAAGAAAAGGACAATCATAGCTAAGGCCTATGCACATGACTACCTGCAACTGTGCTGCCTAAACACTGAACTGGCATGATTGTTTTCATTTGCATGGATTATATACACGGATTAAGCAGAAGGATGTTGCTACACTTGTGGTAAAACAAAGCAAGCAAAAATAAGGAAATCAAAATAAACACGTATTAGAATATATATTTTTTTTTAAAGAGAACGCTTTTGGTCACATTTCCCACATCTGTTGCTGGAACTTTCTGCTAATACATTGTGCGTTAATGTTTATTGTGTTATTTTCATCACGACAGGTTTTTCACTTTAACAGTCACGAGAGAACTTCTTTCTGCAGTGTTTTAATCCACTTTAGGGTTAGGCTAATTTTATAGAGCTACAAAAAACTAACAGCCAATTCATTATTTTACGAATGTTCAGCAGGAACTCTATTTGTCCTACTCTAAAAATTAACTTTTTTGAATACTGTTCATTAACTGGTATTGCCATGTTACCATGGTACAAAGGCTATCGGCAGAATTAAATGTTAAAAACTTATTTAAATCACTTAAAAGTTCACGTTTGACGTAGAGACTAGAGACCCTGACAAATTAACACGAATTAACAGGTTTGCAGTGTCTGATGTGTATAATACAGCTGTATTGTGAAAAATATGCAAAAACAGAAAATGTCTATGCATTTTTTGTACTTAATCTTAAGTACATGACCAAGTTGCATCATGTTCCTGACACTTTACAGTGTCATAAAAATTGAATAAAGAACCTTAAAGGTTTCTTTTATTAATTAGAAATATTTTGTCCATTTTGCCACAATGTCCTTCTATTTTAACACATTATTTTAATCGTACAATTAAACATGTACTATGTACAGCTTTCTGTGTGCATTTGTAAACTTTTAGGAACTAGTGTTGTAAAGTTGTTCCTGCAATGGTCAAAATGTGTAGAAGTCAAGAGGCAATAGTATGATTGGACCCAGTGAAAATGTATGAACTTAATAATGATAATCAGAGGAGGGGTCAAACAAAAAGTGCTCTAAAATGCATATATCACATACAAAGGCAACAACGAATAGATACATAATGAATAAACACAAAACAATAGTTTGGTTTTTCCCCAACATGTCAGAATTGGTATTCAGGTAGCGGTCCATTTCAAAAACAATTGAAAATTAGCTTAGGCATGTAAGGGTTTAAGCATTACAGGTGACAGTTAATGTAAAATTGTCACCTGTAATGCATTAACACAAATTGTTACATGTATTTGCTAATTTTCTATCATTTTCAAATTGACTGCTATCTCTATTTAAACTGTCACAGTGTGGTCCAGACACACCAATGCTGACAAAAAATAAATAAATAAAAACATCACACCAATCGATGACAAAATCAAAAAGAGGCAAAGGAGCTTCTCGAAAAGATCTGTGGAACACTGCTGGAGGTAAAGAGCTAATTGAAAACTTTTTCCTAGCTGAAAACATACTTCATGCAGACACAACACATAACTCCCAAATATGGCATCGACTAGCTAACAGTATCTTTGGAGAAAACACTCCTAAGAACAGACAATGGCTTTTCATTATATGGACATACAACAGAAGAAATATTAGAACTGCACTGGAGGAGAAAGCAAACAAAGATGAAAATAAGCCACAAACACAAATTAAGCCCACAATCAATCTGAACAAAGTAGTTAAAAGGTGGAGAGTGCATTTACTTTAAAGGGATGCGGACAGAGAGTCTGAGAGACAGAAAATATTGCTGAAATGCCTTCAAGTGAGAGCCACTATCATTTACAGCTGACAACAAAATATAAAAACAGGGCAAACAGAAAAACAACAGGAGAAAAATAAATTTAGAGACGTGCCACAGACCAACACAAATGTTACTTCACCCTACTGTTTGTAGGAGAATTAAACCCCTTAAAAAGGTTAGAAAATTCTAAAACAGCCATGGACTCATTATATGTATAAGCAGTTTCAGAAGAAAAATCCATGCTGTCCTCTCCGATTCACATACCGGCATGTACGGAGCCGAAAGCGCCTTTGTGCTTATCTTTCTGTATGTGCTAGATGCGTTTTCCAAGCTGTTGTGCAAGGTATTCATTTACACTGAAAAACTAAACCATCAAAACATCAAGCAGTCATACCTGTATGCCGTACTGGCCAGATTTTGCATCAAAAATTAGATAAAAGCTTTCGACCTGTCAGCAATGTCAGAAGGGGGAGAATTGTAAAAGGTGTGCTTTGAGGAGTGAGCACAGAGTACTATGACAGGCTTAAAAAACACACCTTTTGAAGAACTGCTTGCTGGAAACATCACTCATAGCCTCAATAAAAACATCCTCAAAGTGATTTCACATGAAATTAAAAAAAATCTATACAACATTCTGCTTGAGACACAGCTGACAGAGTCAATAATAAGAGAGTGTGACACTGCATCCTATTGAACACCAGGATATATGTCCAGCATTTCCTTTTGGGGCTCACCTGTACACGGAGACAGGAATCAGTATATTGGTTAACAAATTAAAACAAAAATCCCCAGTTGCACTTTACTTAGATGCAACAGGGAGTGTGATTTCACAAATTCCACATAAAAAACCATCCTATACTAAGCACTAACCTTGCCAGGTGAAGGAAGAGATGCTCCACCACTGCCAGTCTGTGAAATGCTTTCTAGTGAGCATTCTATTCCACCGATCACATTTTGGTTGATGCAGTTTCTACTGAGGCTTTCAAAATACACAAGCACCACATTCATCAGATTGAGACTGACCACAGCTTGGGCTATTATGCAGGCAGTACTTTTAGCCTTCAATAAAGAAAGTGTGCCAAAAGAGCCCTTTGCCATCTGCCAAAACCAAAAACCTGGGCTGATATAAAATCATCAACAGTGTTGCACCTGTGTGCAGCCCACGTTATCAAATCTGTATCATGCACAGAAAATTGCTACTACCTATGTTTTTGCCAGGTTGCAAAATTCTGTCTCCCTAGATGAAGCTCTTGCAATTTAAGCACTTGTGTATGGTTTTGCTTGCAAAACAGGCCAGCAAGAGTGTGGCAAAAAGTCTCTCCTTCTTGGAGAATCTAATCATGAACAGGGATACCACTGTGGAACACATTGAAGATGATGTCCCAAACAAGTGGGAGATGGACAAGACCACATCAAAAACAATTGTTGGCTGTTCCCCGTTCACCAAAGTGTTCAAGAAAGTTTAGTGATGTCACATCTGTCCTGAAAGAGGAGAAACAGCAACACAGTGATGACAATCCTTATTACTGTCCTGATATGATTGAATTATCTCATGGACAATTATATGGCCATATACCCACTTTGGAGAGGGGTTCTACTGGCAAAATCTGAAAAGATATTCCAGTGACAAGGCAGAGGGACTTTCTTAACCTCCAATCAGCAACACTAGAGACACTAATTGCCATGTTGAAAAGTGGTTTGGAATCGTACAAATTTCCATACTTTCCAAACAGAAACATCTCAGGCCAGCAGAGTTCATTAGGATTATGTATGCATCTTTAAAGGGGAGATATTCGGAGTACATTCTAAGGAAAAACCTTCCCGAAGATCTGTTAATTAGACCTCCTGGGCCATCATCAAACATGATCTTTGCAGAGGAGCACTGGGCTAAAAGATAAGGCAAAAGACACAAAGTCACACACACAAAAGAAAATTTCACTTTTACAGTGAACCACCTGAAATCCCAAAACCAAAAATAAGAAAAACAGCACCTACCATTTTCAGTGTTCCTGCTGTTCCAGAAGAAGTTGTTCCTGAAAAGGTTAAAATAAAATATTCTATAGTGACTTAGCACCTAATATATTTATTTAAGTCCATTCTCAAACAGAAATACAAATGTCAAACCACAAAAAATACCAAAACTCAAGGCACAGAAAAAGTAAATGTCTCTGAAGAAGGCATAGCTCAAGAGGTAATTAAAGTGTGAGACTACAATATTGTGATTACAAAATATTTTTGTAATGTGCATCTAACAAATACACATTTTAAAGGTAAAAACACCTCTACGAAATGACATTCCTAAACTAGAAAAGAAGAATAAAAGACTCCACTACACAAGGCTACTGACACAAAACAAGAAAAAGATGTTTCAGTAGAACGTGTTGCTGAAGAGAAATCTTTACTAGAAACTATTTTGCAGTACTTAATATTTTACTGACAGAATTTTTACAGGTCCAAACACTCTGGAATGTGAAGCCAGCTAACAGATTGTCGCTATTATTAAGGCTGACCAGTACAAATTGACAGCACTTTATGGCACACAGAGTTTTTGACTCTCCGACCACATGAGAGATTATGTGGAAGTGAGTGCAGTGTTGCATTATTTAGAAGTCCAAGCCTACCATTTTATCATTTTAAATTCTGCATGCTAAGTGGCCTTCACATCATTCACTAATACTTTTAGATCTCTTTCAAAGTAATTGTACAATTAAATTACATGAGGAATCTTAATATACCATATTTAGATTTTTTTTTTATAAATACATTTCTTTCACTTGAGGAATTTCAACAAACCTTAGCATTGCTGTATTGTACAATTATTAAGGTCATGGAGAGTTACATTATGTCAGTCTTAAACAAGTTTGACAAGTCTGGGAAGTTGTACCAACTCAACCACTAAACCTCTGGTGTGATATTGCATGGACAGAGCGCCCAAGTGGCTCAACAGGATTTGAAAGATGCAAATATATTATAAGAAAATACATATATTCTGACATAAGGTAGTAGTATTTTTAAATATGAACTCATTAAGTTGTTATAATGTTAATTGTGAGTTATTTGGTGGAATATCATTTGTCAATACAAAATGCAACCACTGGATGTTTGTGGTAAGCACTACAAATACAAAAACAATTTTTGTAAACAATATTTTGTTCTTACAGAACATACTAGCATGTAAAAATGTCAATAAGATGTTTGAATTAATATTCCGTTGGATGTGGGGCGTTCTGTTAGTACCTGCATGTTGTGGATCCAACAAATGCTGAAACTGATGTTGAGACTGATGAATGCATCCCGAAAATTCCAGTAAATCTTTTATCACATCAATAAGAAATTATAACAATTTCCCAGGATGTCTGAGTGAAACTGTTGTCCAACAGACAGTACTTCAGAATGAGGTTGAATTGCCTAGGAAAAGAACAACTGGTAAATGTTAAATGGAAAATTGGCCAAGTACAGCATACAGTTCAAGAAGATGCAACCAGCTGTGGAGTTTGTCCTACAGGTATTTTTAAATATCTACTACAAGGCCATAAGTATGATATTGGGGGCCTCAGTGTAACATTTAATGAAAATACATTTTAATTAATACTATTTTAATAATAAAGTTGAACAGGCATGTCTTTAGTCATTTTAATTTAGGCCTACTATCAGCCCAATTAGCAAACTATACCCCAAAATGAAAATTGTCATTAATCACCAAACCCATAAAAGTTTTGTTCGTCTTCGAACACAATTTAAGATATTTTGGATGAAAACCTGGAGGCTTGTGACTATCTACATTTATGTGGCAGTCAATGGGACAGAGTAATAAAATAGAAAACGTATCCGTATGGAAAGGGTTGACACAGAATCGCGCGCATTTTGTGTTCAGTGGATACTCCAAAATGGCTCCACAACGATGCAGATTAGACGAACTGTTGAATAAAGTCGTTATTGGTGTACAAAAGTATTCTTGCAACTCAAAGTTAACTAATTAATTTGTCTTAAAAAAAAAAATGCTATACTATGTGAGTATAGGAGAGCATAAGTCTAAGTGGACGTCCATGACATGTGGAGTCACTCAAGGCTCAATTCTGCACCGCTGCTTAGCCTGTATATGCTCCCACTAAGTCAGATAATGAGGAAGAACCAAATTGCCTACCACAGCTATGCTGATGATACCCAGATCTACCTAGCCTTATCTCCAAATGATTATAGCCCCATTGACTCCTCTGCCAATGCATTGATGAAATTAACAGTTGGATGTGCCAAAACTTTCTTCAGTTAAACAAGGAGAAAACTGAAGTCATTGCATTTGGAAACAAAGATGAAGTTCTCAAGGTGATTAGGCGCCACCAGACGTGGGAATCCCGGTTCGAGACCCGCTCAGCAAGAAGAAGAGTTGGGACGCAAAGCGGACCCGGGAGGGGTTGTTACAAATGCATACCTTGACTCTAGGGTCAAACAACTAAAAATCAAGTCAGAAATCTTGGGGTGATTCTGGAGACAGACCTTAGCTTTAGTAGTCATGTCAAAGCAGTAACTAAATCAGCATACTATCATCTCAAAAACATTGCAAGAATTAGATGTTTTGTTTCCAGTCAAGACTTGGAGAAACTTGTTCATGCCTTTATCACCAGCAGGGTGGATTATTGTAATGGTCTCCTCACCGGCCTTCCAAAGAAGAGCATTAGACAGCTGCAGCTCATCCAGAATGCTGCTGCAAGGATTCTGACTAGAACCAGAAAATCTGAGCATATCACACCAGTCCTCAGGTCCTTACACTGGCTTCCAGTTACATTTAGGATTGATTTAAAGTACTTTTACTCGTTTAAAAGTCACTCAATGGTCTAGGACCCAAATATATGGCAGATATGCTCACTGAATATAAACCTAACAGACCACTCAGATCATTAGGATCGAGTCAGATAGAAATACCAAGGGTTCACACAAACAAGGAGTCCGCTTAGCTATTATGCCGCCGCAGCTGGAACCAGCTTCCAGAAGAGATCAAATGTGCTAAAACATTAGCCACATTTAAATCCAGTCTCAAAACGCATCTATTTAGCTGTGCATTTGTTGAATGAGCACTGTGCTACGTCCGAACTGACTGCATTATTTTATGTATAATCCTTTTCTATTTAACTGTTTTAAATGTCATTTTAAATCAATTTCTATATCATTTTAAAATTCCTTGTTTTATTATTTTTAACTCCTTGCTTTTATTGCTATGAATGATTATTTCACTTTCTTTTATGTAAAGCACTTTGAATTACCACTGTGTATGAAATGTGCTATATAAATAAACTTGCCTTGCTATATCCGGTTAAATTCTTACTCCTGCTCAAATAGACGGCCATTTTTGTTTGTCTCAAAATTAAGCAGTTGACAAACAGATTTTTTTTTCTTAAAAACATATTTGCAGCCTAAAATGAAAATCTCGTGTGACAATACTTCATTGCAATTTTTGAAATCATCTTTTAAAACAGAAAACTGTAGTTTAAGTCAAAGCTTAAGAACAACATAAAGCATGACAAATGGTCTCTCTATCATAACAAAGAGGACACTTTGTCATAAAGGACCAATTTAAAGGATCGGCTTCCAGGATTTAAAGTAGTAAAAACATTAATTGCAATAACACCATGAACAATTCTCCATTGTAAATCTCCTGTCTATTTGGTCAACTGTGATTTGTAAAAAATAAAAACCCTAACTCTGTGTTTTACCCATAAAATTATAAATAAACAAATTAAACAAAATGATTTTGAAAGAGCAAGTGAACACAAAAACATGTTTTGTGTGAACAGCAACTTACCGATCACAATGTCACACACTAGATGGAGAGGCAAACGAGGATGAGTAAAGTAAGCTTCTTTATTAAACCAACTGAAAGCAACCTCAACAGGTAAGTGCAATAAACTGCAGCATTAGAAGTCCTTATCT
The DNA here is from genome assembly GCA_027564155.1 of Gymnocypris eckloni scoliostomus. NCBI lineage: Eukaryota > Metazoa > Chordata > Actinopteri > Cypriniformes > Cyprinidae > Gymnocypris > Gymnocypris eckloni. The sequence goes on along the minus strand of CM050415.1, from coordinate 8,341,920 downwards.
CTCCCTTTAGTAGAGTCACCTGGAGGACGACATCCACAGCAATCCAGCATGTTGGTGAATAGACAGAATAAAAGCTTATAACCTCAAGACCAGACAATGAGTGTTTGGAATGAGTGCAGTTTTATAGAAAGCTTGATTCCCTGATGGAGGTCAGGTGTGAGTGATTATGACGGAGTGCAGATGAGTGGCCAGAGGGATGCTGAGAAATGCAGTGCAGTTCAACTGGTGACCGTGACACACAACTCTGAGGTTTCTTAAGGTTACGTTGTAGTTCCCGGTTTCAGATTATTGTTTCTTAAATCCTCCAGAGCTCTTTCTATTACTTAAGTGATTTGATATTGTTGAGAGAGAGAAATAATCAGCAAAGCATATTAGGTATATTCTAAAAATGTTAGATAAAACTTCTCTGATCATAGGCTACTCATCCTCGTGCCACCCTAGATGTGTATAACTGTCTTCTACTTAACAGAAATTTATATTTGAATAATTTTGTCTTTGTCTGTCCAAACAATGCAAATGGGTGAGAAAAAAGTTCCAAAAGTGCACAATAATTTTTTTACTCACCTTTTTTCAAGATGGCTAAGAAAACGGTGAAGCACTTTCCTAACGTTCCACAGCATTTCAGTATCAATCCTTCTGGGGAACATATAAGCAAACTGAGGAGACAAATGTCACATGAAATACTCCTTGAACAGGTTTATTGGCCATTAACAAATATACCCTTGTTATCTAAAGATAAATATCTTAATTGTTTTTTAAACTATTCACTAAGTTTTCATTTCAATATTAGAATCAAAAGAAGAGTTCTGCAGTACCTGCGGTCTGAAAGATCCCCTCATCCAACAGATGCTGTATATACTGATTGGGTAAATATGTACAGGTGCACTCAGTAATTTGCATAGGCCTGTTATAACAAATTTGTGTAGTTCACGTACTTCACTACTGGACTCTGTAATGTAACCACAGACACACAACCTTGAACCTAAACTGAAAGCTGTAAAACTACAATAAGCTGAGTCTACTGAAATTATTGGAGGACATTAGGCTAATTTGCCCAATTTAATTTTACCAGTGCTGCCTAAGAACACTGTTTTTATTTTTGTTTCAAGTTACACGTTAATATACACGCTAATGTTGTTAGCATTACTCTGAGGATTTTATCAGTAACATAGTTTAACAACTTAAAAACTACATGACTTCTCAAAAGCGCGGTAACAATGCTGTTTGTGAAGAAAATGAATGTTAAGCTTCACTATAACTAGAGACATTGCTGCCGAACACCTTTGAGAAGATGTACAGACTCACAGAGGCTCTCTCTCTCTCTCTCTCTCTCTCTCTCTCTCTCTCTCTCTCTCTCTCTCTCTCTCTCTCTCTCATAACTTAGTTATTAACTGTATTGACTGCATTAGTCTACTATCAATGGCTCAAGCCTCCGTATCGTTAAAATGACGTTTTGAAATTAGCAAGGGAGTCGTTGGATTATGCAGTTTGGATTATGCAGAAGAAATAATCCTACTCACAATAGCGATTTAGAAATTTAGCGATTTTCTCGAAGTAGAAAAAACGGACGAATGCCTTGAAATATATCATCTGATCATTGTCTTGAGGTGAGGCAACCGTAGTATAAGCGGAATAATTGACTCCGATTCGCATCTTAACCGCATCACCACCTCAGGTGTGCAATATTTTTCTATTAATTCAACAGCCCGTCGTCAATTATTCCTTACTTATTACCTCACACAAGTACGTGCAGAGGGTTCCATAGGGGTAATTTAGGGGCACACACACACAGACACATTCGCGTACGTTCATTCACACACATCACAGTTTTGAGTTTTCTTGAACTAACTTGGACATAATTAAAACAACAACACTTTCATCAATGGTAAATAAACATGCATACATAAGAGTAATGTTACACTGAACACTATTTACCCTTAATGCAACTTCTTTTGATGCACAATTTTTCAGAGTGCTAGTCAATTCATATACCACCCCACACGATTAGCTGTTGAATTGTACATGACAAATACAAATTGTACAAGGTTTTTTTATTCGTCACATAATCAATTATACAGAATATAAGCAGTAGTGAAATGTAAGTCAGGTAAGGTCCGCCCAGTGGACAGTGCAAAATATGTAACACAACACAGGAGAATAAACGTAAATAAATACAAAATAATAAGAATAAAATGTGCAATAAAATAAAATGTGCAGGGCAGAATACTGTGGACTTAATAAATAGTAATATAAGCATGGATGTGCAGGAGGAATGTGCAAACAGGTTGTAAAGGGTATTTACACATATCAGCAATATGGATGATAAGAATAGTGAATATCTTACAGTTTATTAAATGGAGTCATGTTGATGTTATGAGTTTGTGTTAAGGAGCCTGATGGCCTGAGGGAAGAAGCTCCTCTTAAGTCTCTCAGTATTTGCCATCATGCTACGGAAGCGCCTGCCAGATGGCAGTAAAATGAAGAGACTGTTACCAGGGTGATTTGAGTCTTTGATGATTTTAGTAGCTCTGATTTTGCGGTAAAGAGGGGAGAGCAGACCCTGAGATGTGCTCAGCTGAGCGCACAACTCTCTGCAGAGCTTTGCAGTCCTGATTTGAAGTGTTACCATACCACACTGACTCAGTATACTTTCTATGGCCCCTGAATAGAAATTTTTCAGGATAGCTGGTGAGACCCCGAATTTCCTCAGCTGTCGCAGATGGTACAGTCTTTGCCTGGCTTTCTTTACCTGAGTCTGAATGTGTATAGTCCAAGTCAGGTACTTGAAGCTGCTCACCCTCTTCACAGGGGTCCCACTGATCATAAGAGGAGTGTAGGGCCGCTGCTGTCTCTTTCAGAAGTCCATGATCAGCTCTTTAGTTTTGCTCGCGTTCAGAGAGAGACCGTTGTCCTGGCACCATGATGTAAGTCTCTCTACCTCATCCAAGTATGCGATCTCATCATTGTTGGAAATGAGGCCCAGAACCACAGTATCATCAGCAAATTTAACAATAGAAGTGGAGCTGTGAGAGGACACGTAGTCGTGTGTGTAGAGAGAGTAGAGCAGGGGACTCAGGACACAGCCCTGTGGGGCTCCTATGTTCAGGGTGATGGAGTTGGAGTGAACTGTCCAATTTTCACCACTTGAGGTCTGCCGGTGAGGAAGTCTTGAATCCAGTTACAGAGTGAAGTGTTTAGGCCGAGTTCTGTGAGTTTAACAGCTAGCTCGATGGGGACTATTGTATTGAAAGCTGAACTATAGTCGATGAATCGCAGCCTTGTATAGTTGCCATTTTTGCTGTCAATGTGTAGGAGGGATGAGTGCAGGACCTGAGAGATGGCATCGTCAGTAGATCTATTTGGGTGGTAGGCAAACTGAAGAGGGTCCAAAGTAGCAGGGATGGAGGAGCAAATATGGTTCTTTAAAAGTCTCTCAAAAACCTTCATGTCTATTGATGTGAGGGCAACTGGACGATTGTCATTCAGGCAAGAGAGTTTACTGTTCTTAGGCACAGGGATGATGATAGATTTTTTTAAAGGAGGTGGGAACCTCAGAGGTAGCAAGGGACTCAATGAAGATGGATGTAAACAAACCAGCAAGCTGATCAGCGCAGGACCTCCGAACACGGCCAGTAATCCCATCAGGTCCGGCTGCTTTCCTGACATTCACTCTCTTTAGTTCCCTCCGAACCTCGTCCTCCGACACGGTGATATCATGATCATCGCTGCTCTGCCTGCTGCTTCCTGACGTGCTGATCGGCAGAGTCGCGCTGCCGCCATTACATTCAAAGCGGCCGTAGAAGGTTTTTAGCTCTTCGGCCAGCAACAGATCTGCTCTCACCTTTTATGAGGATTTATTTCCAGAGGAACAGATGGTCTTCAGTTCCTGCCACATGCGTCGAGAGTCATTGAGCTGAAAATGTGACTCAATTTTCTCCCTGTATCAGAGTTTAGCAGCTCTAACTGCCCGTCGGAGAGCATAGCACGATGCTTTGTACTCGTTCATGTTTCCCGTCAGAAGACCGGCGTTGTATGCGGCAGTGCGATGGTTAACCATTTAGCAAATAAATTATCTAATACCGTTGTAAGTACTAGTTTGTAACACACAAACACTCACAAACACACAGAGAGACGTCAATATCGTTGTTGTAGTATTCATGTGATGTTATTTGTATGTTTTCATCAAACAATATTGAAATCTACCAGCAGTTACTGTTTTGAAAATAAATGTAAAGTCGTATAGATTAAAAATATTGAAAGATTCACCAAAAATAGACAAAATCATAATTCCAAAAATCCAAGTCGTGTAAGATGTGTGTCAGGTGTGTGTGTGAACATATTACAGCTAGTGTGACATCATCGGTTCTCATGACCAGGAAGTTATATAGATTTATATATTAGAAAAATTCACCAAAAATAGACAATCATATTTCCAAAATCCAAGACCTGTAAGATGTGTGTATAATTGCATTGTAGGTTATTTGAGCTCTTTTGATAAAACAACCACAAAGTTTATTATATTTAAGACCTTCAGTTTACTTTCATAGTTATAACAGATATATTAATCGCATAAGTTACAAATTGTATTAATGTTTACTTAATCTATTTGCTAAAATAAATCACACATGTAAAGGAGTCAATTGTTTTGTGTTTTTATGGAATAATCCACATATTTAACCAAGTTTATTGTGAATTTTGAACTTTTGAGACACTCCCTAACTTGACGTGCCCAAGTGGAGATCGTTGTGAGGACTTTTTCCTTTCAGATGCTTAGAACACTTACATTATCGAATATTATTATTAATTTGGATATTATGTTTTTAAATGTGATCTGAACGAGATACAGCATGAGTATTCTGCGATTACATATAAATTAACACTTAAGAAAAGATCGAATGTATAACGAATGTCTGACATAAAACCAACTTTACCGCAGTAATATTTCAGTCTCCCACAATTAAAGTGGTGGTTCACCAAAATACATTTTTAGAAGCTTTTCCCAAAATCATGGGATTATTATAATGAATAAAAATAATGACTGCATTTAAATATTTTTTAGCATTATATAATGTCTTATATCCATCTTAAACCAAGCGTTTTGTTTAGTTACTACATGATTTTTGGCAACAATGTAAGCATTTATTTGTGTTCTTTTATTGTAAAAAATATACGTTTATTGTAAAAAAAATTGACTCAAGATGGCGCCGAGGATGGCAGCCGTGTTGCGTGCTCCGGGAAAACTTTGCAGTTTTTTGTATGTTTTATTTGTTTTTTTGTTGTTTTACATGTTAGATGTTGTTAGTGTAACTGTCTACGATAGAGACACGCTTTTGAACATTGGTTCCTCCGTCGCGCAACGCAAACCGGACTTTGAGTTTCTGAATGCCGGTGGTGTGTTCACAGACACGGTATCGGAGCCCTTTGTGTGGGTTGCGAAATCGAGGAAACGCCGCCGCCGAAAACGAGGAAAAAGAGCTGGCGTTCTCATCAGATTGAGACGCCGTGCTTTCCGACCTCCTCTTCCAACCATTTTACTGGCCAACGTTCAGTCACTGGATAACAAACTCTGTGAACTGCGGGCGCGCATCTCATACCAACGAGAAACAAGGGACTGCTGTGTTATTTGCCTCACAGAAACCTGGATGTCTGCGATGGTTCCAGACTCAGCCATCGAGCTCACGGGCTTCTCCGTGCACCGCTCGGATAGAACAAAGGAGCTCACAGGGAAAAGCAGAGGTGGAGGTGTGTGTTTCTATATTAACAACTCGTGGTGTGATGAAAGGAACATACACTCTATTAAATCCTTCTGCTCCCCTGATCTGGAATTTCATACGCTTCTGTGTCGACCGTTCTGGCTACCGAGGGAATTTACAGCGATCATAATCACGGCTGTTTATATCCCCCCCCAAGCCAACACAGACCAGGCACTCAAGGAACTGTACAGGAATATAAGTGAGCAGGAAACCGTGCACCCAGATGCAGCTTTTATTATCACGGGGGACTTTAATAAAGCCAACTTCAGAACAATGGCTCCAAAATACTTTCAACACGTCACCATCAACACGCGTGGAGATCGCACACTCGACCACTGTTACACCCCCTTCCGGGACGCATACAAGTCCCTCCCCCGCCAACCTTTCGGCAAATCGGATCACTCTTCCGTTCTGCTCCTGCCTGCTTATAGGCAGAAACTGAAGCGTGAAGCACCCACCCTCAGGACAGTTCATTGCTGGTCCGACCAATCGGACGCTATATTACAGGACTGTTTTGATCACGTGGACTGGGACATGTTCCGGGCAGCGTCTGAAGACGACATAGAGGCGTATTCAGATACGGTCACGTGTTTCATCAGGAAGTGTATAGACGATGTAGTTCCGACCAAAACAATCCGGATCTACCCCAACCAAAAACCGTGGATTAACAGTGATGTTCGATCAGCCTTGTCAGCGCGGACATCTGCCTTTAAATCCGGAGACACTGACGATCGGAAACAAGCCAGTTACGATCTCAGGAGATCCATCAAAGCAGCCAAACATATAAAAACAAAGTTGAAGAACACTTCAACAACAATAACCAAGAAGCATGTGGCAGGGCATCAACAACATCACAGGCTTTAAAGGGAATAAACCAGCTACTGTGAACATTGCCTCCTCTCTACCGGACGAGCTCAACACCTTTTATGCTCGGTTCGAGGCTGACACCGCACACACAGAGAGCTGCTGCGGCTGCCGCAGAAGAGGTCAGTCCACTCACGCTTGTCGCGGATGTAACCCGTTCCTTCAGGCGGGTGAACATCCGTAAAAGCCGTAGCCCAGATGGGATACCAGGCCGTGTGCTCAAAGCATGCGCTTTCCAGCTAGCCGGGTTTTACAGACATTTTCAATCTGTCCCTCTCTCTGTCTGTGGTTCCCTCATGCTTCAAAAATCCATCATTGTGCCCATACCAAAGAAAAACTAAATCACATGCTTGAATGACTGGAGGCCCGTTGCTCTGACCCCATCTTCAGCAAGTGTTTTGAGAAGCTGGTCAGAGACTACATCTGCTCTGTGCTGCCTGCTTCACTGGACCCACTACAATTTGCATACCGCAGTAACCGTTCCACAGACGATGCTATTGCCTTCACCCTGCACACTGCTCTCTCCCACCTGGAAAATAAAACACCTATGTGAGGATGCTGTTCGTGGATTATAGTTCGGCATTTAACACCATAGTGCCTGCCACACTGGTTGCGAAGCTCCAGACTCTAGGACTGAACAGATCTCTGTGCAGCTGGATCCTGGACTTCCTGACAGGCAGAAGTCAGGTGGTCAGAATGGGCAACAACACATCATCTCCTGATCCTCAACACTGGTGCACCGCAGGGTTGCGTCCTCAGCCCACTCCTGTACTCCCTGTACACACACGACTGTACAGCTACACACAGCTCAATGTCATCGTCAAATTTGCTGATGACACAACGGTGATAGGCCTGATCACCGACAACGATGAGACGGCCTACAGAGAGGAGGTGAGTACCCTGACTAAATGGTGTCAGGAGAACCACCTCTCACTCAACATCGACAAGACCAAGGAGCTGGTGGTGGATTACAGGAGACAGAGCAGAGAACACACACCCATCACCATCGACAAGACACCTGTGGAGCGGGTGACCAGCTTTAAGTTCCTCGGCGTCACATCACTGAGGATCTCACATGGTCTGCTCACACAGATGCAGTGCTGAAGAAGGCACATCAGCGTCTCTTCTTCCTGAGACGGCTGAGGAAGTTTGGATCAAGCCCCAGAATCCTCAGGTCCTTCTACACCTGCACTGTGGAGAGCATCCTGACCGGCTGTATCACCGCCTGGTTTGGAAACAGCACCGCTGGCAACCGCAGGGCTCTGCAAAGGGTCGTGCGAACTGCCCGCCACATTGTTGGAGGTGAGCTTCCCTCCCTCCAGGATATCTACACCAGGCGGTGTACAAGGAAAGCCCGGAGGATTATCAAAGACTCCAGCCACCCGTCCCACAGACTGCTCTCTCTGCTGCCCTCAGGGCGACGTTTCCGCAGCATCCGATCCCGCACTAGCCGACTGAGGGACAGCTTTTTCCCTCAGGCTATCAGGCTAATGAACAGTCATAAATAACTCACCTACATCACACTCCCACTCACACAACATGCCATGCACTGCACTTTAACACCGTTCAACTGGACTACACGCACACACTGCACTAACACAACCTATCTGCTATCACTGGACACCATACAATGCACATCCACGACACTGCATATGAATAATCTGTTGCACCTTTGCACATCTATCTGCTGCTCAACCAACCAATCTGCTGTTAATTTATAATCTGTTGCACCTCACATTATTACTATGCATAGACTACATTATGTATAGATACTGTACATAATGCAGATGTGCCCATACGGTGTATAATGTGTCGTTGATAATTAAGTATGTCTTTATAGTACACTATGTGTACTGAGTATATGTATGTGTATTTTGCACATTGTCTTCTGTACAGTCTGTAAATATGTACTGTCAATATGTAAATTGCTGTTGTTTTTTTTGCACTGTCTGGAGCACTGTAAATGCTCCAGTGCAGTTTTTTGCACTGTCTGTCCATATGTAAATTGTCTGTTGTTGTTTTTTTGCACTGTCTGTCCATATGTAAATTGTCTGTTGTTGTTTTTTTGCACTGTCTGTCCATAGGTAAATTGTCTGTTGTTTTTCTGCACTGTCTGGAGCACGCTCATAAGAATTTCACTCACCAAGGCACTTGTGCTGTGGTGATGTGACAATAAAAGTGATTTGATTTGATTTGATTTATTAAACATTATTATTCAATAAATACAATTTCATATACATAATATTATTTAGTGTTGGGAAACAGTGTGTCTCTGTGACGGTGATTTTAATGGCATTGTTCTGCCATTAGATGGCAACAAGAGACTGTTTTTATGAGTCGGCAGACTTTTATATTGAAAGAGACTGAAACGCGTCTGCAAACAAGGAAGTTATTTTTACTTTTAACAGCAGCATTTAAGACGCATGCAACAAATCTACTGAGCAACGCGGTCATCGGAAAATTACCCTTAACAGATATCGCTTTCCTCAGCGGACATTCAAACTAATGCTTTTTTGTGAATATGAGATTGATCAGAAGAATGAATGCTGTATAAGATTCAGGTAATCAAACTTGCTCACTCTCTCTCATAATACTCTACTATACATAATACACTGCTTTTACAGTAATACAATAAGCTTTCAATGAAGCAACTCAACCTTCCTTCGTTACTAGTTCTAAAGTGATGTTTTGGAATTAGTAATGGAGGCTTGGGCTCAGCTGTTAACTTTAGATTAGTTTTTTTGTCAATTTTGGATTTTAATCTGTGGTGGAAGGAAGTCATTCTGCACAAAAGAGGGCAACACTTGTGCCGTTGAACTGCTGTATAAACGCAATATCACACAAGTAGACTTGAGATATCAGCTGTATATCAGCACACTGTGATTAACTATGGCCAAATCACAGCTGTGCCGATATACAGCCATATCTCACGGCAATGAGTGTGATATTGCTCATATCATAATAATATTAATAATAATAGCATTGTTCTATGTTAATAATGTAACATTTATCACCTTGACAGGCCAGTGTATTGTACTGATTCACAATGTCCTCCAGGTCTTGGCAGAAGAGATCGTACCCACCAGCTCTGGCATAAAATCCTTGATTGATCCTCTCTGTCATTGGTTCAGAGAGAACTGATAGAAGACTTTCACATTTAGCCTCGGAGGCCTTCTCATTGTCCCAGAGATACCGGTCAAACTGATGATTGATGGCTTCCTAAAACAGCACAACAAAACAGGAAGGATTCTTAATACAAATTTTTCCAGTTTTCTGAACACTTTATTTCAACCTATCTAGTTATTTAGCAGATGCTTTTTTCAAAGCAACTTACAAAGAAATATTGTTTAAGGTCACTTTGACATATAGCCAGAATACACCAGGTTTGAAATAGGAATCTTTTGACTCAATCTATTTCTCTACCCCTGAGCCACGGTCCCCCTACACGAATACCAAAGTGCATTTACCTGTGCTACAAACCATTTCAATAATAAATGAATATAATATGATAAGTACCAATTTGCAACATCAACGGATTGTTTTTGTACAGTTAAAAAGGAACCGGAATTAACTGAGAACAAAAACCTTGTACATTGGAGTTAAAAATAGCCACACCTGCTGCTGCTTTATGAATAAGGTGCATAGTATGTTGTCCACTGGATATAAGGGATGGGAAGATTCTCAGATTCGCTCGGTGTATCTGCATAATAAGTTAACGATGCAATGCATCTATTTAAAAAAGTATTGCGATTCATCGTTTCTAACATATCTGCATCGGCAAAGAATATTTATTTATATATACTGTAATTACTAGCCGATTCGCTATACTTTTTGATTAGTAAGTGACTAATAATCTGTGACCAATATTTTATATGTAGATTGATTTCTCCTCTCTAAACTGTGTCTCAAGCACGTGCTCTCATCATTGCTGCTGTGTGAATATAACGACAGCACGGAGACACAAGGAAATGCAGGTATTAAAGACCTTAATGTCTATCACGGATCAAATCGATCCACCATGGCAAACAGCGAATAAATCTGTGCTGTTTAATGCATTTGAGATGTTGTGTTTTCCTCAGTGCATAACTGACAGGTATATTTTTCCATCTATAAATGTCATTGTTCCGCTGCCTATCTCGCAAATGGACCATTGACACTCTGGGTGCTTATTTGTGCATCTTCGTTTCCTTTCCTCGCATCTTAGCGCCACCCCTTCAGGGTGTGAGGAAAAGATGCGAGGACGGAGGAATTTAATCAAGTGAAAAGATATATCCTTGCTCCCTTTACTATCACTTCACTGCGTCATCAGCTGCGCAAAATGAATCTGCCCTTATGTTGTTTTAAGACATTCAATATAAATATTAATGAAGCAAGATGCCCTGTTGAAATATATGACATGTATGGTTTATTTAAATTGCAAAGGTAAAATATAAATTAAAATTATTACAACATAAGAGAAAGGGGAAGGGAATTTATAGGTGCGTCAGGTTTTTTGATGAAAAAGACTTCTGCATAGGATACAGCTGTGTATCCTCGCTCATAGCTCCTCTGGAAGGCTCCTCACTCCTCGTTCCTCACGGTGCAATTAGAGAATTGAGATGTCCTTCAAGATGACTGAGCTCGATCGGTTTCCGGGTCATAGGATGGAGGACAGAGGAGTGAGAAAGCGAGTAGGGATATTGAAAAGCACCCTCTATCTACAATCTCAATTAGGAGTGTCAATGGTCCATTTGAGAGATAGGTGGCAGTAATGCACTTATAAGTCTGCGATCCAGCGTATAGCAAGAAGAAGAAGACTCGTCACTGTAGAATATCAAGGACCGAATCAGACAAATCGAGATTCGATCGAAGCATGGTTGAAACATGAGAAGCCGAGTTCCACAGGACAACAGCAGGAAGTCATAAATCAGACCCTAGCTCCAGCCCGTCTGAATACAGCCTGCAACCGCAAAACCAAAGGAACACTTAATGATAATTCCAATGCAGGAATTCGGTAATACATTTGAGGAATAAATATTGATGGACAAAGAGATGCAACATGTGACCATTACATGTAAATCTGTGATAGAAATCACAGCTACAGACTGTAAAATCATCTTAAAGGACTTTCATGCTCATTGTTAATGAAACTAATCATTTCTATGCATAACTGCATATTATGTATGTGACCCACAAATTTGGCTATCCTTGTTTTAATCATTGTGTTTGTCATGCTTTTAATTAGTATTGAATAGCGTAAGCCTTAAGGGTTAATGTCATGTTTGGTATGTATGAGTGTCATAAGTATAGCTTTAATCATTTCTTTTGATGGATTTCCCGTCAAATGCATCATATTCTGGTTATAGAAATCACATTCCAGCAAGAGAATGTAAAATTCGGGCAATGTGACTGACCATGACATGGATTTATTGGTTGGGTGGAGCAACAAAGCGGCACCCAGAGTCAGCATGGGATCTAATTGGTCAAGACAACCATTGGGAGGTCCCTAAAAGGCCGAGTTTAAATACCCAGCACTCTCTTAACTTGCTCTCTTAACTTCTCCTCGCGCTCTTGAATGCTCCGTCCTCTTGGACCTCTCTCTCTCTCTCTGGAAAAATGAACTCTCTCTCTCTCTCGCCATGTGCTCTGGACCACACTCAGCCAGTTGCTACCATGATGAGAAGAAAACCACCTAGTCTCTTTACATCCTTTTATTATTTTACTTTAGTTTATTTTCTTTCCGTTGAGTCCGTGTGCTAAGTTACGTTTGCCAAGGACAACCAGCCCAAAACTCTGCAGGGCCAGCCACGAGCCAACGCCCACTTCAACGACTCCTGAACTCTAAGCCAATCAGCGACTTCGGAGAAACCCTTTTCTGCAAAGGACGACAAAAGGGAATCCTTTAAACACAAAAGCAACGCAAGTACAAACCCCAGACTTTGCTGAAACTGGTGTAATATTGAAAATAGATTTTAGCCTCATTGAAAACTCAATGCGAGTGTTAAATCAGTGATTGATGGTTGTTCAGGTTTATGCAATTGCACATATTGCTGTAAACGTGGGATATCAAATTCTCATTCTCTTAATCTAATCCTTTCCTCACTTTCTCTCTTTCTGCAACGTGAATGTGTGAATGCTTGTGTTCATGTGTAGATTAGTTTACATGTCTTAGCATTATATAAATAAAGTCTTGTTTATATTGAAAAGAGAAATATCTTGTGTTTTGTGCTCATAAGTTAATGCCTTAATCTGTCGATTTTGTTACGGTGCTATTTAATAGTGTTTACACTATATGTTGGGATTTTAATATCCAGTGCAGAGTTTGTTATACGGCTTGTTCAGTGAATCGCCGTGAAACAGTGAGTCTGTTCAAATTCCCTATAAAATCATTAATGATTCCCTTTGAGCTAAATTGACCTGTTTCCCTTATAACAATATATATATTATATGTTATCATTACATATTGGTGGAGGAAAATGCGGGCAGATTAATCTAAATTATGAGCATAAACCAAGTTATTTAATCTTTTATATTCTTACGGATGAGATCTGAGATCGAGACTGGTGTGTGTGTGCGTATGTGTGAGTGACGTCAGCAGCGCGCGCCTCCTTGAATGAATGAGCACAGAGAAGTCTGTAACTCGAGTCAGCCTCTCCTTTGTTCAACTGCAGTAAGGGAACTCAAAGTTAACATTTGAGATCGGAGAATAAGGTCGGAGATGAGCGTGTTCCTCTCTTCTTGTAATGCCTTGTTTTATAGCTGAATTAATTTCCTGCGTGTTCCAGGTCATCTAATAGCTATAACTTACTCCATAATCTCAGTAACTGTTAGCCGCACAAAGCTAAACTGCAGCAATTAAAAGGGAAATAAATCAGTGGATAAAGAATAGTTTTGAGCGTGTTCCTCAATCCTGTTTATCAAAGCCTTATTATTCATAGTTTGATCGTCAGTGCGTGTTCCATTGTCAGATCAGATATGCTATGACTCCCCGGGTTAAACATTAGAGAATAATGCTTGCCTGTTTGTGTACACTGTTCACAAAGTGAATTAAATCTCGCGAAACACCGCGCGTGTCCGAGAGTGATTTGAATGGGAGTTTTAAAAGCTTTATCAAGTAAAGTTTACCTTTGAACCAACAGCGAAGAAACCCTGTTGTGTTTATGTCCATATAAACGGACACGGGCTTGTGATTCACTGTTTCCTCAACCGCAGCACGAAGCTATTATTTGAATAAGGTTTAAGTTTAACTCTGAACGAACTGAAAGTTTAAGCGCCACATCGCAGAACAAGCGGTGTTGTTATTTGTACAGTGTTGAGATGCACCAACATTTAATGTAACATGCTTAACTGTATTTGTAATGCAACGATTAATGTGCTAGCCACTAGTGTGTTTTGGTTGCCACAGATACGATTGTGACACGAAAGTCTTAACATACTTCCGGAGCAACTTTGAACTGCGCACGCGCAGTACATCGATGCTTTTGTAAACAAACTCCATGCTGTTGCTAATGGCACGGTTGTGTTTACATTGAAGTCTATGCTAAAGCCATTAGCCTCAAAGGTTAGAAGTTAGCATTAACCCCCAATGGTTGAATAAAGTGTGTGTTTTGAAAAGCTAAAGTGGTTTAACCCTTCAAACATTTAAACTAATATACTTGTTGGTCTTTCTCTTCCCTATTTCTCCCTTTTTACCACTTATTTGTAGTTCTACTAGAAAGGAAAATACTAGTTCAGAATTATTAATTGTGCCAAATTCAAATTTAATTAAAACATTAAATTTATTTGGAATCATTCTAATTTTCCCCCTCATATTATTTAATATGATCCTTCCTTCTAGTATTCCCTTTTGGGCATAATCATTTTAGGTACAAATAAGTATTGAACTTTAAAAACGTAAGTAAACTTATTCTACCTAATTGATTTATTACCCATTTAAGTAGATTCTATTCAGACTTATACTCACTCATTACTTTATTGCGTTTTACCCCTAATTCTTCCTGTTTTGGTTATAAACATAACCACAATTTTATTTACTTATTTCCTCATTTACTTAATTTCATATTTGCTTATTTTGCCTGTTTATTACTTTACAATTTTACTTTGTCTTACCATTTTCTTTCCTCTTCACTTTTCACATTTGTAGGGACCTGTAAGAACCATCAATCAATTCTAAGTGTATGAGATATACAATCCTGTCAAAAGGCGAATCATCCTAACGAATTTGATTGCAATCAAACCTACTTTTGTTCTTCCTAACCTCCCTATATTTAAAACGCAATCCAAATTTTAACACCTCATGCAACACTGAGATCAATTTTAATAGAGATAAGTGTTGAGCAACTGTCGCCTTCGCAGCCTCCCTGGTGAGCGGTCCCAACTGTAAGGTGTGCGTTGTCAATTCTGTCAGACTAAGAAAAGAGATATCAGAATTATTATTATATTCGTTTGTCTAAGACAAAGATTTAATAATATTGTTTGCCTCCTTGATAACAACATTTAATAATAAAAAAATAATTTTCTTCATTTAAAAAAAAAATAGAAAAGGAATAGTTTTTTTTATTAAATTTGTTTTTCACCTTTTTGTCTCTTTTCCCTCTTCCTCATTAGAGTGACGAAGTCTTCACATCGCTAGTCTACCAAGATACTCTGAGACCAACACAGTGATCACCACACTTCACCAGTGGTTCAGAATCACTGACATAACACTTAGTTGTCGCACCACACATAAGCTTCCACTCCACACAGATCTGTGTCAGCCTCTCTTCTCCCCAGCGTGCCAACATGCCGCAGACTGCAGACCCCTTGCCCAAAGTGAAGAGTGAACACTTGGCTGAGAGGTACAACAGACAGCCTCACCCCCAAGACGTTTGAACTGTTATTATTTTTAATAATAATCCTAGGTCTGAGAAGATTCCTGACACAAGATTCAAGCCAGAATAACAACCATGAGGAGCTAGTCAAAATTGCCAGCTCCTAAGCTATGCCTTCACGACCCAGCTTGAAACTGAGCGACAAGCACATCACCCACCTTCAAGAGGAACTGACATGTGCTCAACGTCGCATAGACAAGCTGGAAGTGAAAGTTCAAGATCAACTCAAAGCACCCAACGAGGCGAGCAGGAAACAACGGAACAAGTTAAGGAGCTCCAAGCAGCCCTGACAGCAGCTCAGCTCGACCAACAACATGCAAAGGCTGCCCAGGAAGACCTGGTAAACAGACTTCAGTATGCCAACCAGCTACTAGAGAAAGCCAAGCATGACATCAGCAACAAGAATGCTGAAATAAGTGCCCTGAAGGACCACCTTGAAAGGTACAGAATTGAAATGGACAATCTGACCCCACAACTAGACGATACCAATGATCAGCTCTACATGGTCAGAAGAGGACTCAAACATGCTTATGCGCAGAAGCAAGAGCCAAAGCGAGAGAAACCACACTCAGCCTCACCACTGCTGAGCAGAGCAGAGTCCCATGTCCAAGAACTCGTATACAGCGAAAGAAGCGAAGGGCCACAACCCAAAACCTCACCTGCCTTCGCCACAGAACTCTTTCCTGTCAACGAAAGAAAACCTCCCATCCAAGCAGACCTTGGAGCTGCACCTGGGATGACCATCAAAGACCTCGACAAGCTGTCTAAAAACATCAGCAAGTTCAACCCGAACTCCACAGGGGGCCACACCATCCAGGCCCACCTTCAAGATGTCAACTTCTATCTAGAAATGAGACCTCACGTGACTGACAGAGACAGGTTATACCTCCTTAGAGCCACGTCCAGTTCCGAGGTACGAAACTTCCTAGATCGACAGCCCAGTCGAACGAAGTCAGACTACCAGCTACTTCGTGAGGTCCTGATTAAAGAGTTTACCGACCCTGACTCCGAACATGGACTGTTAACTGCCTTAGAAACCAAACAAGGTCGACAAGAGGCTCCACAAGCTTACTACAACCGACTCCGACAAGCCTACTTTGGTGCACACAACGAACCTGACCTTGAAGAGGATGTGAACTTCAAAAGCCTCTTTCTAAGAAATCTGCACCCTGGAGTCAGCCACCATCTAGGCGTCATGGCCTGTCCACGCTCCATGACCATCCAACAGTTGCGTGACCTAACACAGAAGGCCTACAACAAGCAGAAGATGGCCTCAAAGAAAGGTAACAAAACATCCACACTCTTGAACTCTGTCAATAAAGACTCAAGCCTTGCACTGGACGACACCCAGATGCATCACAATACCAGAGTCCTCCATCAAGAGCACAGAGAACGTGATCCCCATGTCCACGAAAGCTATCAGCCCAACTTCTGGAAAAATCCATGGGACCAGCCACGCTTCTCAAGAAACGCAAAAGATAGCAACAACTGGAAACCTAACCAGACATCCAAAGGTAATCGCCTGACTCATCCAAGAGCATCTCGTAGGGTTAAGCGACAACAAAACCCACCTCAGCATTACTCAGACATGCACAGTGCTGAGTATGCTCCAGAACCATACAGCTTACCGTCAGAAGACATGGAACAAGTCATGAGCCAACTGAACGAGTTCCTTCAAGATAAGCTGAACACGGATGACTACGAAATTGAGTCATGCTCGCTGTGACCAGCGACAGAGCGGAAGGCCGACGATCGCATGGTACACCACCATATCCGAGATGACAAGCACCTGTTCAACAACCACACAGGACAAGCAAGTCTCTCACGGCCAACCGTTGATGAAAACTGAGGTACCAGAGAACATCACCTCACTCACCCATCACTCACTAGCAAACTGCTAAATGAACTCCAACTCCTAGAACCACATTCCTGTCTGTGCAACAGCAACCACCAAAGCACAGAAGGTCAGAAAGTCTGCCACATCCAGAAGGTAGCACAAGAGGAATGCAACAAAGGAGACAAAGTTTGCATCCCAGCTTCACACAGCCATGCCAAACTACCTCCGACTGTCTGCTAAAGAACTTCCTGCCTTTCTGGACTGACCCCATTAGATCATGGACATGCCCACATCCAAGCCAAGGATGAAGAGACCAGTCTTATGTAACATACCTGAAAAGGGGAAGACGACACAGACTGGAACAGATCTGACCACACATACACTACACCATTAACACACACAACATTACCTACACCCAGAGGTAACCACATCTACTGATAACACATTCAACAAACATATTCTTCCCACAAGTAGAATATCCAACTTTAGCACAACACAGTTACATACACCACCATGAAGAAACATATAGCTATCCTCACAAGAGTTAGAACACCTGACACGAAGTTAAGGTGCATGGCCCCTAGCTGCACATGACATCCTAGCTCAACAGTAGTTGCAAATCATGCTAGGAAAACCCACAGCAGCTTTGTTTTGTTTTGTTCTTCTTTTACCTATCCTTTTCCTTCCCCTCTTTCTTTAGTAGGTGAAACACCTAGACACCCTGCAAGGGTCAAAGGTCTGATATTAGGATTGACTCGCTACACCTAATATCCGCAAGCCACTCTAGACTGAAGGAAAGCCAGAGAGCTCCATGCACGATAGGTCGATTCATTTTACCACAAATTAGTTCACTAGAAACTAAATGTGAACATTCTTAAGTTAAGACAACTTAGAAGAAACACACAAATCTAGTCGCAAAAGTTGATCGAAGAATTAAAACAATAACTTCCAAAATTGAATAACCTAATGCCCGGCACCAGTACAGTAACTGTCATGGAGGTGTTGTCTTGTTGTTTGCTGTGTTTTGTCTGCTTCTTCTGCCCTTGTTTTTCCAGCGCTCGACGATGTCTTCTGCTAAACACCTCGCCGAACGAAGGGGGGTGTGTAGAATATCAAGGACCGAATCAGACAAATCGAGATTCGATCGAAGCATGGTTGAAACATGAGAAGCCGAGTTCCACAGGACAACAGCAGGAAGTCATAAATCAGACCCTAGCTCCAGCCCGTCTGAATACAGCCTGCAAAACCAAAGGAACACTTAATGATAATTCCAATGCAGGAATTCGGTAATACATTTGAGGAATAAATATTGATGGACAAAGAGATGCAACATGTGACCATTACATGTAAATCTGTGATAGAAATCACAGCTACAGACTGTAAAATCATCTTAAAGGACTTTCATGCTCATTGTTAATGAAACTAATCATTTCTATGCATAACTGCATATTATGTATGTGACCCACAAATTTGGCTATCCTTGTTTTAATCATTGTGTTTGTCATGCTTTTAATTAGTATTGAATAGCGTAAGCCTTAAGGGTTAATGTCATGTTTGGTATGTATGAGTGTCATAAGTATAGCTTTAATCATTTCTTTTGATGGATTTCCTGTCAAATGCATCATATTCTGGTTATAGAAATCACATTCAGCAAGAGAATGTAAAATTCGGGCAATGTGACTGACCATGACATGGATTTATTGGTTGGGTGGAGCAACAAAGCGGCACCCAGAGTCAGCATGGGATCTAATTGGTCAAGACAACCATTGGGAGGTCCCTAAAAGGCCGAGCACTCTCTTAACTTGCTCTCTTAACTTCTCCTCGCTCTTGAATGCTCCGTCCTCTTGGACCTCTCTCTCTCTCTCTGGAAAAATGAACTCTCTCTCTCTCGCCATGTGCTCTGGACCACACCCAGCCAGTTGCTACCATGATGAGAAGAAAACCACCTAGTCTCTTTACATCCTTTTATTATTTTACTTTAGTTTATTTTCTTTCCGTTGAGTCGTGTGCTAAGTTCGTTTGCCAAGGACAACCAGCCCAAAAACTCTGCAGGGCCAGCCACGAGCCAACGCCCACTTCAACGACTCCTGAACTCTAAGCCAATCAGCGACTTGGAGAAACCCTTTTCTGCAAAGGCGGACGACAAAGGGAATCCTTTAAACACAAAAGCAACGCAAGTACAAACCCCAGACTTTGCTGAAACTGGTGTAATATTGAAAATAGATTTTAGCCTCATTGAAAACTCAATGCGAGTGTTAAATCAGTGATTGATGGTTGTTCAGGTTTATGCAATTGCACATATTGCTGTAAACGTGGGATATCAAATTCTCATTCTCTTAATCTAATCCTTTCCTCACTTTCTCTCTTTCTGCAACGCGTGAATGTGTGAATGCTTGTGTTCATGTGTAGATTAGTTTACATGTCTTAGCATTATATAAATAAAGTCTTGTTTATATTGAAAAGAGAAATATCTTGTGTTTTGTGCTCATAAGTTAATGCCTTAATCTGTCGATTTTGTTACGGTGCTATTTAATAGTGTTTACACTATATGTTGGGATTTTAATATCCAGTGCAGAGTTTGTTATACGGCTTGTTCAGTGAATCGCCGTGAAACAGTGAGTCTGTTCAAATTCCTATAAAATCATTAATGATTCCTTTGAGCTAAATTGACCTGTTTCCCTTATAACAATATATATATTATATGTTATCATTACATATTGGTGGAGGAAAATGCGGGCAGATTAATCTAAATTATGAGCATAAACCAAGTTATTTAATCTTTTATATTCTTACGGATGAGATCTGAGATCGAGACTGGTGTGTGCGTATGTGTGAGTGACGCCAGCAGCGCGCCTCCTTGAATGAATGAGCACAGAGAAGTCTGTAACTCGAGTCAGCCTCTCCTTTGTTCAACTGCAGTAAGGGAACTCAAAGTTAACATTTGAGATCGGAGAATAAGGTCGGAGATGAGCGTGTTCCTCTCTTCTTGTAATGCCTTGTTTTATAGCTGAATTAATTTCCTGCGTGTTCCAGGTCATCTAATAGCTATAACTTACTCCATAATCTCAGTAACTGTTAGCCGCACAAAGCTAAACTGCAGCAATTAAAAGGGAAATAAATCAGTGGATAAAGAATAGTTTTGAGCGTGTTCCTCAATCCTGTTTATCAAAGCCTTATTATTCATAGTTTGATCGTCAGTGCGTGTTCCATTGTCAGATCAGATATGCTATGACTCCCCGGGTTAAACATTAGAGAATAATGCTTGCCTGTTTGTGTACACTGTTCACAAAGTGAATTAAATCTCGCGAAACACCGCGCGCGTGTCCGAGAGTGATTTGAATGGGAGTTTTAAAAGCTTTATCAAGTAAAGTTTACCTTTGAACCAACAGCGAAGAAACCCTGTTGTGTTTATGTCCATATAAACGGACACGGGCTTGTGATTCACTGTTTCCTCAACCGCAGCACGAAGCTATTATTTGAATAAGGTTTAAGTTTAACTCTGAACGAACTGAAAGTTTAAGCGCCACATCGCAGAACAAGCGGTGTTGTTATTTGTACAGTGTTGAGATGCACCAACATTTAATGTAACATGCTTAACTGTATTTGTAATGCAACGATTAATGTGCTAGCCACTAGTGTGTTTTGGTTGCCACAGATACGATTGTGACACGAAAGTCTTAACATACTTCCGGAGCAACTTTGAACTGCGCACGCGAGTACATCGATGCTTTTGTAAACAAACTCCATGCTGTTGCTAATGGCACGGTTGTGTTTACATTGAAGTCTATGCTAAAGCCATTAGCCTCAAAGGTTAGAAGTTAGCATTAACCCCCAATGGTTGAATAAAGTGTGTGTTTTGAAAAGCTAAAGTGGTTTAACCCTTCAAACATTTAAACTAATATACTTGTTGGTCTTTCTCTTCCCTATTTCTCCCTTTTACCACTTATTTGTAGTTCTACTAGAAAGGAAAATACTAGTTCAGAATTATTAATTGTGCCAAATTCAAATTTAATTAAAACATTAAATTTATTTGGAATCATTCTAATTTTCCCCCTCATATTATTTAATATGATCCTTCCTTCTAGTATTCCCTTTTGGGCATAATCATTTTAGGTACAAATAAGTATTGAACTTTAAAACGTAAGTAAACTTATTCTACCTAATTGATTTATTACCCATTTAAGTAGATTCTATTCAGACTTATACTCACTCATTACTTTATTGCGTTTTACCCTAATTCTTCCTGTTTTGGTTATAAACATAACCACAATTTTATTTACTTATTTCCTCATTTACTTAATTTCATATTTGCTTATTTTGCCTGTTTATTACTTTACAATTTTACTTTGTCTTACCATTTTCTTTCCTCTTCACTTTTCACATTTGTAGGGACCTGTAAGAACCATCAATCAATTCTAAGTGTATGAGATATACAATCCTGTCAAAAGGCGAATCATCCTAACGAATTTGATTGCAATCAAACCTACTTTTGTTCTTCCTAACCTCCCTATATTTAAAACGCAATTCAAATTTTAACACCTCATGCAACACTGAGATCAATTTTAATAGAGATAAGTGTTGAGCAACTGTCGCCTTCGCAGCCTCCCTGGTGAGCGGTCCCAACTGTAAGGTGTGCGTTGTCAATTCTGTCAGACTAAGAAAAGAGATATCAGAATTATTATTATATTCGTTTGTCTAAGACAAAGATTTAATAATATTGTTTGCCTCCTTGATAACAACATTTAATAATAAAAAAATAATTTTCTTCA
Organism: Gymnocypris eckloni scoliostomus; assembly: GCA_027564155.1. Taxonomy (NCBI): domain Eukaryota; kingdom Metazoa; phylum Chordata; class Actinopteri; order Cypriniformes; family Cyprinidae; genus Gymnocypris; species Gymnocypris eckloni. Next base: position 8,319,848 of record CM050415.1, on the reverse strand, counting down.
TTTAAAAAAAAAATAGAAAAGGAATAGTTTTTTTTTATTAAATTTGTTTTTCACCTTTGTCTCTTTTCCTCTTCCTCATTAGAGTGACGAAGTCTTCACATCGCTAGTCTACCAAGATACTCTGAGACCAACACAGTGATCACCACACTTCACCAGTGGTTCAGAATCACTGACATAACACTTAGTTGTCGCACCACACAAGCTTCCACTCCACACAGATCTGTGTCAGCCTCTCTTCTCCCCAGCGTGCCAACATGCCGCAGACTGCAGACCCCTTGCCCAAAGTGAAGATGTGAACACTTGGCTGAGAGGCAACAGACAGCCTCACCCCCAAGACGTTTGAACTGTTATTATTTTTAATAATAATCCTAGGTCTGAGAAGATTCCTGACACAAGATTCAAGCCAGAATAACAACCATGAGGAGCTAGTCAAAATTGCCAGCTCCTAAGCTATGCCTTCACGACCCAGTGAAACTGAGCGACAAGCACATCACCCACCTTCAAGAGGAACTGACATGTGCTCAACGTCGCATAGACAAGCTGGAAGTGAAAGTTCAAGATCAACTCAAAGCACCCAACGAGAGCGAGCAGGAAACAACGGAACAAGTTAAGGAGCTCCAAGCAGCCCTGACAGCAGCTCAGCTCGACCAACAACATGCAAAGGCTGCCCAGGAAGACCTGGTAAACAGACTTCAGTATGCCAACCAGCTACTAGAGAAAGCCAAGCATGACATCAGCAACAAGAATGCTGAAATAAGTGCCCTGAAGGACCACCTTGAAAGGTACAGAATTGAAATGGACAATCTGACCCCACAACTAGACGATACCAATGATCAGCTCTACATGGTCAGAAGAGGACTCAAACATGCTTATGCGCAGAAGCAAGAGCCAAAGCGAGAGAAACCACACTCAGCCTCACCACTGCTGAGCAGAGCAGAGTCCCATGTCCAAGAACTCGTATACAGCGAAAAGAAGCGAAGGGCCACAACCCAAAACCTCACCTGCCTTCGCCACAGAACTCTTTCCTGTCAACGAAAGAAAACCTCCCATCCAAGCAGACCTTGGAGCTGCACCTGGGATGACCATCAAAGACCTCGACAAGCTGTCTAAAAACATCAGCAAGTTCAACCCGAACTCCACAGGGGCCACACCATCCAGGCCCACCTTCAAGATGTCAACTTCTATCTAGAAATGAGACCTCACGTGACTGACAGAGACAGGTTATACCTCCTTAGAGCCACGTCCAGTTCCGAGGTACGAAACTTCCTAGATCGACAGCCCAGTCGAACAAGTCAGACTACCAGCTACTTCGTGAGGTCCTGATTAAAGAGTTTACCGACCCTGACTCCGAACATGGACTGTTAACTGCCTTAGAAACCAAACAAGGTCGACAAGAGGCTCCACAAGCTTACTACAACCGACTCCGACAAGCCTACTTTGGTGCACACAACGAACCTGACCTTGAAGAGGATGTGAACTTCAAAAGCCTCTTTCTAAGAAATCTGCACCCTGGAGTCAGCCACCATCTAGGCGTCATGGCCTGTCCACGCTCCATGACCATCCAACAGTTGCGTGACCTAACACAGAAGGCCTACAACAAGCAGAAGATGGCCTCAAAGAAAGGTAACAAAACATCCACACTCTTGAACTCTGTCAATAAAGACTCAAGCCTTGCACTGGACGACACCCAGATGCATCACAATACCAGAGTCCTCCATCAAGAGCACAGAGAACGTGATCCCCATGTCCACGAAAGCTATCAGCCCAACTTCTGGAAAAATCCATGGGACCAGCCACGCTTCTCAAGAAACGCAAAAGATAGCAACAACTGGAAACCTAACCAGACATCCAAAGGTAATCGCCTGACTCATCCAAGAGCATCTCGTAGGGTTAAGCGACAACAAAACCCACCTCAGCATTACTCAGACATGCACAGTGCTGAGTATGCTCCAGAACCATACAGCTTACCGTCAGAAGACATGGAACAAGTCATGAGCCAACTGAACGAGTTCCTTCAAGATAAGCTGAACACGGATGACTACGAAATTGAGTCATGCTCGCTGTGACCAGCGACAGAGCGGAAGGCCGACGATCGCATGGTACACCACCATATCCGAGATGACAAGCACCTGTTCAACAACCACACAGGACAAGCTCTCTCACGGCCAACCGTTGATGAAAACTGAGGTACCAGAGAACATCACCTCACTCACCCATCACTCACTAGCAAACTGCTAAATGAACTCCAACTCCTAGAACCACATTCCTGTCTGTGCAACAGCAACCACCAAAGCACAGAAGGTCAGAAAGTCTGCCACATCCAGAAGGTAGCACAAGAGGAATGCAACAAAGGAGACAAAGTTTGCATCCCAGCTTCACACAGCCATGCCAAACTACCTCCGACTGTCTGCTAAAGAACTTCCTGCCTTTCTGGACTGACCCCATTAGATCATGGACATGCCCACATCCAAGCCAAGGATGAAGAGAGCCAGTCTTATGTAACATACCTGAAAAGGGGAAGACGACACAGACTGGAACAGATCTGACCACACATACACTACACCATTAACACACACAACATTACCTACACCCAGAGGTAACCACATCTACTGATAACACATTCAACAAACATATTCTTCCCACAAGTAGAATATCCAACTTAGCACAACACAGTTACATACACCACCATGAAGAAACATATAGCTATCCTCACAAGAGTTAGAACACCTGACGAAGTTAAGGTGCATGGCCCCTAGCTGCACATGACATCCTAGCTCAACAGTAGTTGCAAATCATGCTAGGAAAACCCACAGCAGCTTTGTTTTGTTTTGTTCTTCTTTACCTATCCTTTTCCTTCCCCTCTTTCTTTAGTAGGTGAAACACCTAGACACCCTGCAAGGGTCAAAGGTCTGATATTAGGATTGACTCGCTACACCTAATATCCGCAAGCCACTCTAGACTGAAGGAAAGCCAGAGAGCTCCATGCACGATAGGTCGATTCATTTTACCACAAATTAGTTCACTAGAAACTAAATGTGAACATTCTTAAGTTAAGACAACTTAGAAGAAACACACAAATCTAGTCGCAAAAGTTGATCGAAGAATTAAAACAATAACTTCCAAAATTGAATAACCTAATGCCCGGCACCAGTACAGTAACTGTCATGGAGGTGTTGTCTTGTTGTTTGCTGTGTTTTGTCTGCTTCTTCTGCCCTTGTTTTTCCAGCGCTCGACGATGTCTTCTGCTAAACACCTCGCCGAACGAAGGGGGGTGTGTAGAATATCAAGGACCGAATCAGACAAATCGAGATTCGATCGAAGCATGGTTGAAACATGAGAGCCGAGTTCCACAGGACAACAGCAGGAAGTCATAAATCAGACCCTAGCTCCAGCCCGTCCTGAATACAGCCTGCAACCGCAAAACCAAAGGAACACTTAATGATAATTCCAATGCAGGAATTCAATACATTTGAGGAATAAATATTGATGGACAAAGAGATGCAACATGTGACCATTACATGTAAATCTGTGATAGAAATCACAGCTACAGACTGTAAAATCATCTTAAAGGACTTTCATGCTCATTGTTAATGAAACTAATCATTTCTATGCATAACTGCATATTATGTATGTGACCCACAAATTTGGCTATCCTTGTTTTAATCATTGTGTTTGTCATGCTTTTAATTAGTATTGAATAGCGTAAGCCTTAAGGGTTAATGTCATGTTTGGTATGTATGAGTGTCATAAGTATAGCTTTAATCATTTCTTTTGATGGATTTCCTGTCAAATGCATCATATTCTGGTTATAGAAATCACATTCAGCAAGAGAATGTAAAATTCGGGCAATGTGACTGACCATGACGTGGATTTATTGGTTGGGTGGAGCAACAAAGCGGCACCCAGAGTCAGCATGGGATCTAATTGGTCAAGACAACCATTGGGAGGTCCCTAAAAGGCCGAGTTTAAATACCCAGCACTCTCTTAACTTGCTCTCTTAACTTCTCCTCGCGCTCTTGAATGCTCCGTCCTCTTGGACCTCTCTCTCTCTCTCTGGAAAAATGAACTCTCTCTCTCTCTCGCCATGTGCTCTGGACCACACTCAGCCAGTTGCTACCATGATGAGAAGAAAACCACCTAGTCTCTTTACATCCTTTTATTATTTTACTTTAGTTTATTTTCTTTCCGTTGAGTCCGTGTGCTAAGTTACGCTTTGCCAAGGACAACCAGCCCAAAACTCTGCAGGGCCAGCCACGAGCCAACGCCCACTTCAACGACTCCTGAACTCTAAGCCAATCAGCGACTTCGAGAAACCCTTTTCTGCAAAGGAGCGACAAAGGGAATCCTTTAAACACAAAAGCAACGCAAGTACAAACCCCAGACTTTGCTGAAACTGGTGTAATATTGAAAATAGATTTTAGCCTCATTGAAAAGTCAATGCGAGTGTTAAATCAGTGATTGATGGTTGTTCAGGTTTATGCAATTGCACATATTGCTGTAAACGTGGGATATCAAATTCTCATTCTCTTAATCTAATCCTTTCCTCACTTTCTCTCTTTCTGCAACGCGTGAATGTGTGAATGCTTGTGTTCATGTGTAGATTAGTTTACATGTCTTAGCATTATATAAATAAAGTCTTGTTTATATTGAAAAGAGAAATATCTTGTGTTTTGTGCTCATAAGTTAATGCCTTAATCTGTCGATTTTGTTACGGTGCTATTTAATAGTGTTTACACTATATGTTGGGATTTTAATATCCAGTGCAGAGTTTGTTATACGGCTTGTTCAGTGAATCGCCGTGAAACAGTGAGTCTGTTCAAATTCCCTATAAAATCATTAATGATTCCCTTTGAGCTAAATTGACCTGTTTCCCTTATAACAATATATATATTATATGTTATCATTACATCACGCACCGGCTGTTGTGTGAACGTGCTCAGGAGAGTTGGACTGGGCGGCGGATCAGAGGTAAAACATTATATAAATACTGTTCAGTTTCTTGCACAGACTGACTGTTTCATGTCTTAAGACCTCAATGTATCTTCACGAGCTGTAGGGTTTAATTTGGTTTTGTCTGTGTATGTTTTTTCTCTCAAAGCCGTGAGTCCCATTGATTGCCATTATATGACTGACAGACTGCGACTGTTTGAGTTAAAATCACCTACATCTTGTATATCCTTGGGGTAAGCAGATAAACATTAAGTTTTCATTTTGGGTGAACTATCCCTTTAACTTCTCACATGACATTTAAGACCATTGTGTGCATTTGTTAATTAAAGTTCATTGGATTGTTACTAAATAATCTGTCTTCGAATTAACTTTGTCGCCCATTTTGTTATAGGAGTCCTAGCTGTGAGTTTCATGATGTTTTCCAAAAAGTGAGTTAAAACCATGTATTGTTGTAATCTGTCATGTCCTCTCTCACCTACCTCTAAAGATGTCAAGTACTTCCCATCACTGTCCTTGAAGGAGTGTTTCATGAAGGTCTGTGTTGCCATGAGACTGAAGCATTGGTGTTCTGAGGTGATTTCATTCAGCTCCAATGGGAAGGAGTTCTTCAGCTGCTCCATTCCACTCTGATACACCTCAAGCCCCTCCTGAACCGCAGCCTCATTCTCAATCATTGCAATGGCGATCACAGCATTCTCCAGACATGGCACAGCTCCACTGGCGATGGTGTCTACGTATGCTTTTACAAGATGACCCAGAACTGTAGGAAAGCACAAGTGAGGTTTTGAAACAGTGCTTTTTATACTTAATGTCATTAAGATGTTGATGAATAAAGATGCAAAGACAGAAAACATTAACAGTCCAAAACATTAAACATAATTCACTCAAAAAACAAATAGTTGATGACTGTTTTGGGTTAAACCATTTTGGTTACCAAAAAAACTACAGACAGTTCTCAGAATAAATTTCACGAAAGAAAGAACGACAGGTTTGGAATGAAATGAGGGTGTGTAAATGATGACAGTATTTTCATTATTGGGTGAACTTTAAGAGACTGTCTTGCTAGTGTTGTGGCTACAGAAACATTACTAAAATTATGGTGAGCAATACAGTATTTGTTGAAAAGCTTGTGGTACTTAAACTGTGGTTACTATCAATATTGAATGCATTAGCCAGCCATGCGGTATGTTAAACCACCAACACATCATTTTGAAGAGAATTTCTAGCATCTTCCCGATTAAACCATTTAGAGTTGGGCGATATGACCGTGACACAGGTAACTTCCCATCACAGTAATGTCTGAAATTAGTTTTCTTTCTATACCAAGACGCTACTTAAAGCCATATATAACTCACATAGCTTCTTGCATTAATATCTCTCAACGCAACATTGCATTTTAATGCCATACCATTAAAGCTTCTCAATTTTTCTCTCATAACCGTATTTCTTTAATTTAGGCATGATACTGATTTATTTGCTAGACAAAGTAATAAATACAGTATGGCCAAATCTCAAATGGTGGACCATTTATATCATCCACATAACTCATATCGTTCAGCTCTAAAACTGCTCAAAGTTAAAGCATTATGTCAGTATTACTTTCTATAAAACTGCTTTGAAACAACTACAGTATGCTTATTGTGAGAAGGGCAATATAAATACATTTGTCTTCCTATGATTTGATCTCTTGGATTAGCCACTGTCTAAATGAGCCTATGATTTACCTCTACCGGTGACCGTGTGTCCATCTTTCAGATTTTTACTTGACTCGGTCAAAGATAAACTGGCAGAAACGATCTGTGAGCCCAAGAATCGTTTCGAAATCTCAGCTGGGTCCAGTGTCTCCAGATAAGAGACATTGTCTGGATTGGTTGGGAATGGGAAAGTGAAACATTTCCGAGATGGGAAGTATTTGCGAATGCACTCTCTTGGAAGGTTGTAATTGTTCACTTGAATCGAGTTACCTTCAAACGAAAAACAGGAATCTGTCCTTCAGTCAAAATATCCAAAACAGTGCACATGATAAACTTCAACATAAAATAAACTGCTAGCTTGTAAATGATAAATGATCTTGGCTATCATTGTAGATAAACACAGAAAGCTAAAATCATTGACTGGAAGTGTCTAGAAAGGGTTGTTTGCTAACAGAATGACAAAGTGCATGTTGATAATCCAGCCATGCAGTTTAACAAAGCTGGTTATAAAACTTTCAGGCTTTACATATGACCTAGTTTTAGCTTCAGAGCAAACTCTAGGTATTCATCCTCTGTTGCATATTTCCCATCGATGTTTAGCTGCAGTGAAGTCCCTCACAGCCCAGATGAAACTGGGGAAGAACTTCACAAACTCTCCATCATCTACAACTTCATCAGGTGACTTGATCTTGATGTACTCGGTTAGCTCAGTGACATATCTGTTCAGTGTGAGTCAAAGGATTGGTGAACATTCACCGCAACACATAAAAGCAATAATGTAACCCGAAAAGAGCTGTACCAGAGCAATACTAGATAATGGCTAATTTCCGAAATTGACAAAAAACGTCTATAATTTGGAGGTTGCTTTACATGTTGTATTTGTAATTTATATATTATTAACGTATTTACCTAAACACTCTGCAAGCTCTCATGTTAAACAAACTTCAAACTGAAAACGAAATATAAATTCTGATCAGAAGGATAATGCAGTTCCTCTATAGCCCTGTTGTCAATAGTTCCTCGACTGTTCACGACTAGAGTGCTGCTCAGAAGGACAGCCAAAGAGAAGACCCTGGTGTCATTTTTTTAGTCGCCCTGAGACAGACAAGATATGACGACATGAGACCACAACCCATAACAGACACACAATTCCTGATATTGAATGACCGGTGATTGTGAGATTGGTGTACAGTGTGATATTTGTTCGGTTTGGGTCGGTCACTACAAAAAGTAAACAAGCATACAGATCTTTGTCCATTCAAACGGGCCACTAGGCCTGAAGCGACAGACCAACCATCAGACAGAAAGACACACAGATAATATATTATGGAACTAAATTATCTTTAGTTTGTCACCTTGTCCACGTCCCCAAGTCCCTCGGTGTCCAGCAGCACCAGAGTGGTTTCTGATTTAGTCGGGTGAGGCATGCACCACATCCAGATGCCCTTCGTCTTGGACTCGATTGTGCTGCCCAGTGCAAATCCTGATAACCACACACCAGAAACCCCACAATGACTTACATGCATTCATTTGAACCACATGAGCGTTTGGATGATGCTGACCTGTTTGCTTCCCTGCCAGTCGGTTCATCAGGTAGGACTTCCCGGTGCGGTAGAGACCCACCACGGCGACCACCACCACGGGCTGCTGGATCTGCTCCAGAACCTGCAATGCTGACTGCTGGACACACAGCTTCCCATCGGACGCCGTGTCACTCAAGCACACAGGTTTGTCCATGGCCACTGGAGACCCAAACACATTTCACTTCCTTTAATCAACCGCATTGAGAAATATTCCAATAATCCTGCATTACACAGTACAATATCTCCCCACATGAGCAGCATTTCCTCTTGTTGTTCGGGGAACTGTGTAAAATATTGCCTTTCACTTTCACAACAAACTACACACGCAGGCTGAATAAGATAACTGGTGTCACGGCTGGTGAGAGAGATCACCGTTAATCAGAGTCTGGGTCCAAATGCAGGAAAAAGGCTTTAATAAATAACAAAAAGGCCAACACGGCCAAAAACTAAACAATTAGGAAGCTGGGATACATAAAACAGCAGCACAGTGCATGTATCCCCAGCGTGCTGATCACAGAGACAAACAAATTCACATCTGCAATTTAGCCAGGCAGAGGGACGGGAGTGAGGTGTATAAATAGTCCAAGATGATGGAGAACAGCTGAGGAGTGTGATGAGAGGCAGGTGTGTGTAGTTAAGGGAAATTAGTTCAGGAGAAAGGGAAATGGCGACCTCTGGTGGTGAGAGGGAGTAGCGCCAGGCCTGGACTCATGACAGGACCCCCCCTTCAAGGAACGGCTTCCAGACGTTTCCCCAAAACAGGAATCCAAAAGTTCGGGAGGGAGTTGGAAAGGAGGGAGGGATGGTGGGCCAGGCCCGTGTAGCGGCAGAGGGCCTGGAGATGGAGGTAGATAGGAGTGCCAGGGTGGTTGCAGCAGAGCAGGAGGCCAGGGCGGGGCCGGCAGAGCAGGAGGCCAGGGGCCGGCAGAGCAGGTGGCCAGGGCGATGTCGGCAGAGCAGGAGGCCAGGGCGGGGCCGGCAGAGCAGGAGGCCAGGGCGGGGCCGGCAGAGCAGGAGGCCAGGGCGGGGCCGGCAGAGCAGGAGGCCAGGGCGGGGCCGGCAGAGCAGGAGGCCAGGGCGGGGCCGCTGGAGCGGACTCTGCGAGCTCCCGGAACGGAGGCGGGCTCAGGGCGGACTCTTGAGCTCCCGGAACGGAGGCGGGCTCAGGCGGACTCTTGAGCTCCCGGAACGGAGGCGGGCTCAGGGGCGGACTCTTGAGCTCCCGGAACGGAGGCGGGCTCAGGCGGACTCCTCGAGTTCCCGGAACAGGCGGGCTCAGGGCGGACTCTTGAGCTCCGGAACGGAGGCGGGCTCAGGGCGGACTCTTGAGCTCCCGGAACGGAGGCGGGCTCAGGGGCGGACTCTTGAGCTCCCGGAACGGAGGAGGCGGGCTCAGGCGGACTCTTGAGCTCCCAGGGAGGCGGGCTCAGGGCGGACTCTTCGAGCTCCCGGAACGGAGCGGGCTCAGGGGCGGACTCTTGAGCTCCCGGAACGGGAGGCGGGCTCTGGAGTGGACTCTTCGAGCTCCTGGAATGGAGCGGGCTCGGGAGTGTTGTTAGTATTCCTCTTCCTTCTCAACCGTCGCTTCTCAGTGGGGGTCAGAGGCCAGGGCTGGTGGGAAAATCCCTGCGGAAGGGTTCTGAATGATCTGGTGTTGCCCATTGACTCCGATGATGGAGATACCTGACAAAGCCCCAAAAGTCCAGGATCCTAAGTCCCTCCATCTCCCACTGGGGCAGTGGATCATCCAGGCACACATTAAAAAGTCCTTGAGTACCCGACTCATTATAATTTAGCCCTACCGCCAAAGTCCAGAATGTCTGGGCAAAACCTCCTGCCTCTGTCTCCTGCTGGCGCAGAGCCATTAACCTCTGATGGCGTGCCATCCGCTCCTTTAGAGTGGCTGGAGGACAAATCTCACGGTCCATCTTCAGAAAGCCGGTAGTCACTCCATAATGCACTGTTCTCCCTGCTGGATCCATGCTTGCTGGCTAAATTCTGTCACGGCTGGTGAGAGAGATCACCGTTAATCAGAGTCTGGGTCCAAATGCAGGGAAAAAAGGCTTTAATAAATAACAAAAAGGCCAACACGGCCAAAAAACTAAACAATTAGGAAGCTGGGATACATAAAACAGCAGCACAGTGCATGTATCCCCAGCGTGCTGATCACAGAGACAAACAAATTCACATCTGCAATTTAGCCAGGCAGAGGGACGGGAGTGAGGTGTATAAATAGTCCAAGATGATGGAGAACAGCTGAGGAGTGTGATGAGAGGCAGGTGTGTGTGGTTAAGGGAAATTAGTTCAGGAGAAAGGGAAATGGCGACCTCTGGTGGTGAGAGGGAGTAGCGCCAGGCCTGGACTCATGACAGAAAAGTAAATGGGATTACATGGGCTTTGGGAAATTATTGGATAATTACATTGATGTTGTTTGCTAACTACTGCAATCATTTCATGTGAGTAATAAGTTTCATTTCTTCATGACTTTTATTCTCCATCATGAACATAAAATACATGCTAATATCACTATAAGCCAGCATAAATATTTTTTTTGCAAATTAAGGGATTTTTATTTAAAATATGGCGTTTCCATCACTCGTTTCTCATGCAATACTTCAAAATGCACATTAAATTAGTATCTCCATTTCTCCAACTACGGGCTAGGCCATGGGTCAAACTGAAAATGTGCGCTACGTTAATCGCATGTTAATAAAAATTAGTGCCGTTAAAATTGGGGATGCATCGATCTGATACTCAGGATCGGTATCGGCTCCGATCCAGTTATTTTCTGTGGATCGGTATCAGTCAGACGAGACCGATCCAAATCCGATGTTGTGCTTATACTATTCTGTGTTGTTGTTAAGCCCCACGGGAGCCACAAAAACATCATAAAAGCACCATAAAGTTTTCGTGCACTATATTTCAAGTGTTCTGAAGCTGTTCCATAGTTTAATCTGAGGTACAGATGAATATTTAAGTCGTTAAATTCAAGTTCATGTCAACTCTTCTCTCCGCTTTGTCTCTGTCTGTCTGTCATCCTTCATTCTGCATTCAAACTGTGTTGTGTTCGGTTACTACAGTCAAGCTCTCTTCAAGTGCGCACAGTAACACAGGTTTAAAACTGTTAAAAGAAAACGCTCAATAAACTAACACACAAATTTAATACACTTCGCATCAATATCTCTTCCCTCTGTACTGTTCTTCTCTATGACTCGGAGGGCTGTGTGCTGTGACTGTGTTGTTTCAAGTGCATCATTCTGCGCATGGGACGCGCTTTGTGCCGCTTTTGTTTTATAATACTTCTGCGCATTGAAAGATAATAATAGTCTTTCTTGTTCTATCCTATCTATAATATGTTGCTGCCTTATTATTGTGCTATACATTTAAAATAAATGCATTTAAATGTTCTAGTATATATAAACGTATTTGCTTGTTTTTTCATGAATGTATTTTACAATACAAAGAGCAATGTGTGACATATTACCAGATTTATTCGTACACTTATTCAATTTTATTTGTAAATAAAAATGTTTCTCTAGGTTTTAAAAAATTATTGTGCACCCATTATTTTTCTTTTGTATCTTTTGTTGCTGAATTATCCACTAAACTAGTTTATAAAAGTGTTTTTGTCAAAGATTATGATTTTATTGTTATTGTTTATACACACATATACTGTATGTATATATATATATATATATATATATAGTAAAAAAAACAAAGCAAGTTTATTTCACAAAAAAATAAGTTAAGACTGTTAAGAATATGACTGAATAGACAGCCTATAAAGTAAGACTATTAAATAGCAGTCCCAAACTCATTTATGTTAATATAATTAATTTGGTATGAGCCACCACATTCATTTAAACATGTAGCCTACAAAATGACACAAAGTGAAAATTAAATGGTATTTTGGGTTATGAAAACAACCAAGGTGACTGTTAATGAAACCTGGAAACTGCTCCTGAATAGAATGAATCTCATACTGTGACGAGTCAGCTGCCTCCCCCCTTGTTATCACCATCACCCCGTCCTTTAACGCCGCCTTTCACCAGGCTCCCGACGGGAGTGGGTTTGTGAGAGAGGAGGGGCGCTGAAACAGCCAGGTCTGGCAGCGTGGGATGAGGCACATCTGAAGTGAATGAAGCCTCATCACCGCTGCTGTTATGCCGAGCGCGCCTCTCCCCGGGAGACCGGTCTCTTTCCGGTGTATGCACGCTGGTGTCCTTGTGGGTCCAGGAAGGGTGCGTAGAGGGACTCCCGCGCCACCAGAGTTGTGAGCTGCCGGACCCGTGGTCCGGAGTAGGACGCACCCGTGATGCCGCCGACAGGCCTGGATGCCGGGCTGGGGATTCCCCTCAAGCGCCATGGGCCAGGGAAGAACCCACTGAAGAAGCCGCGCCCCGGACCTCAGAGGGGAGCGCATGCGGCTGCCGGACTCCACCCCTTGCCTGGACTCTTCGCTGCCCCTCCTTCACTAACCCTGCAGCACGACGAGGACACCAGATCCCTTGTATATTTTGTCCCTGTGTTAATAACAAAGGAGGCTCAGGATTGGGGAAGAGGAGGAAGAACACCTTTAAAATAATTTTCTCATACCTTTGCCATGTGCTATAATAAAAAAAATAAACCTGACTACAATAATATGGTAAATTCTATTAAATTATTCCAGTTTGCAATGAATCTGGAGTCTCTGACTCTACACTAGAGGAACTCTTTTGCTGAGGAAGATAAAGTGCTGAGGAGGAGCCTTGTTCTACTGCAAAACATCAACCCACCTTGAAAAGATGAAGGTGAAGTGTCACCCTCCTGTCCGTCCTTCAGAAGAGCCTTCCTTCTGCTGCTGGGGTAAGAAAGACGCTCTTTCTCTTCTCTCACAGCCGTCCAGCACCCATCTCTGCCTCCTCAGCACTGTCTGAAAGAGTCTTCTCCAAAGTCAGTTATCAGTGATCACAGATTCTCCTGCGAAAGTCAACATGCTTGTTTTCCTAAACAAAAACGGTTTGTTTTTTGAGGTAGGCCAAATTATACAGGAGTGATGCTAGAAATCTCTATATTGTCCATTTTAAATGTCTTTACTCTTTATGAAGGTTGTTATTTTCTTTGTTTCTTTTATTTTCTGAGAAGCTCAAGAACTATGGTTCTTTGTTAATTGTAATATTGTTTAGGTTTATCTTCTGATAGAGAAGCAGTATTAAAGTACATCAGCAGCAGACAGTTGTAGCAGGTGCCTCGTATAGGACACTCGGGAAACAATATAACTTATTTCTGCAAAGAAGTAATAATGAAGTATCTACTGAATTTAATTCTTTATTTTTTTTGCACCAAACTATAGGGAGTTGTATCAATAAGAGTAGTGATAATTTTTACTGATAACATTACTTAACTATTCCCATCCTTAATGAGACACAAACTTTTCAGGTGATTATATTGCGTAATCTTTAAATATATGTGTTCTGTTTTCTGTGCTCATGACTTGGTAACACTTTGTATGGTTAAAGAATGGGTGTAATGTTCATAATGTTTTGGTTTCGTATTTGTAGAAATTAGCACTGAATAAATGTTGATTCATGAATGAATGCATTGTGTTTTTGTCTATTTTCTATTAAAATGTAATGTTTTTGAATTTGTTTGCACTGCATGTATGTAATGAATGTATTTACTATAAATCTCCTATAATTAGATTACTATTAGATTTTATAAGGTTTATTTTTTGCACCAAAGATGAGTTTCTTAGTTCTATGTATTTCAAGGTAATGGTCAGAGCACATCCTCAGGACCCGGACTAAAGGTGAGGTGTAAATATTAAAAATGAAGGTGGATGTGGTATTTTGGTCGTTAGGACATACTTGGTACGTCGCTGCGATCAATATGGTACGGTAGACCGTCGTCCTCACAAAGTGCCAGTTTGGTCGTTAGGAAGTTCTTGCCACGTTCCAGCGACGAATCACTATAACATCACCACGATGAATATGGGAATCACAAAGTTACTGTATGTCGATGGAACGTTATTTGGTAAGTCGCTGGGACCAATATGGTATGGTAGAATGACGTCCTCACAACGTGCCAGTTTGGTCGTTAGGACATTCTCGCCATATATACATGTAGATACTGTTGGACTTCAAATCGTCCTGCGTGTTCAAAAATAGAAGGAGGCTTCAAAAGTCAAAGTATTGAAATGTATTGATCAGAACAGCGCGCTGGGTTGTCTCTCAGACCAACGTCTCACAGAGAACCAACCACCAAAAACCATTCTCACAGAACATTTATAATATCTGTCCACGTGGGTCGTCTTCTCATTGGCTACCAGATCCGTCCAACCAGCATCTCCTTCTTTGTTCTCCAGCTCCTGCAAAACAACATGTGACTCTCTCCCCCCTTCAGTTTCTGCTCCCTTATCAACTGATACCAAACACTCAACTGTTATGTATGTGTGTGGGGGTATTTTCCCACTTCACCTTGGTACAGAATATTCTCACAGTGTGTACTTCTTTGTTTTCTATGTGCTTGTAGCTTCTTCAAACTACCCCTCTGTGGTTTTTCTCTGCACACAAGGCTACTTACACACACACACCCAATTCCACAATGTACCAAAAAACACATCAGTTACAGCTCATAGCATTATACTCCCAGCAAGCACTGTAATTAAACTTTAATAAACAATCCCATAAAAATCATCACATATTGATTATATTCATAGTATAATATAACTACTATGAGTTAGAAAAATGTAAATCCCTCAATCCCTCTCTTGACCTCTCAAAGAGGTCACACATCATTTTCCTCATCATCATCACCATATTGAGTAAATAACATACTATAAAAGAAAAACAACACAACATATCCCCCCTATGAGACTTTACTGAGTCTCACCACTAATATCCCTTACCCAGAGTGCAACATCACAAGTCCACCCGTCCTTCTATCCTTCTATGAACCAATAAAGGTCCTCCATCATCTTTTCTCTTAACAAATGGCTTTTTCATGTTATTGCACTCCAGAGGAAGTCAGATCCAAACATCTCCTCTCACCATTGACTAGAGAAGAGTAAAAGAATCTACTTCCCTACCTATACATTCTTGGGGGTTAATGAACACTCAAAATAAATCAGCAATGTGTTTTAAAGCATGTGCATGTCTTTTAGCCTTGCCCATGGTTGTCATGGTTATGTAGAGTACATGAATGATTAGTCAAATGATTATACTTATCAAATATCAAAATTAGAAAAAACAAAGTAATATAATGCAATATATTATGCACTGGTCTATCCCACGCTGCCAGAGGAACTCCAAACATTTCCGGTAGCTTGGAGCGCTATCTGGTGATTGTTGTCCTTCGTTGCCAGAGGAGCTCTTAGGCAGCTTCAATGCCCTTCAGCTCTATCTGGTGTTGGAGTAGATGGTGGGTTTTAAACCTCCAGTTGAATCTACTCATGCTGGTAAGCACTGAGATGCTCGTCGGTCCTTTCTTCTTTTCATATTTTCCAGTGATAATTCTCCAGTGTTAAAAGAAATAAACTACATACTGATAATGAAGGTTAAATGATGAATACTTGCAAATAAGTAGTAGGCATACAGTCTTTTCTTATCGTCCCCTTTTCTGGTTGCATTGCCTCGTAACACGGACACTGACCTGCTTAAAACCTTCAACGCTTTCTTTGCAAAAAAAAAATAATTACATTTCACATTTGATGTATGTAGAAGATTAAAATGCTCTTTAGAAATAAATGATTTCAGAATGAAAGATAAAGATTTCAAAACAAATAACTTCAGGAAGGGGTATATGCCAAAATAAAATACATAAAGCCATCTAATTTCCTTCCTACTCTATCCAAATATTCTAATGTTACTACATAATATGAAAAGAAAATACAATGAAGATACTAACTCCCTTTCTATCAAAAGTTACAATACAAGGTAAAATAATAAATGAAAATAAAAGGCACCCCTTCCCTACCACTCGGTCAAGGATGTTTTACACAAATTCATCCAGTTCATCCAGTCCAGGTCCCACTGTATACATGTTGGTGCATCCAACATCAATTCCAGTTGGTCTCACTGACACATTAATCATCTGTTTGGCTGTAGCACTGGCCAGCATTGATCTGATGAAAGGCACAATACAACAGAACAACAAAAGAAACATAACAACAATGCCCATTTTGGTTAACCATTGTCCCCAAGACCCAAAAAGTGAATTAAACCAATCCCAGGTATGCATGTCTGCTCCAGCATTCTTGGTCACCTCCTCTCTCAGGTTTTTCAGTTTCCCCATTGCTTTGGTGAATGATACATCTGGGGCTTGGTAGGTGAATGCAAACAGTGGTTGGCTCTCCTCAGCTAGGGGAACACTGAAAAAAGCTGAGCAGAGATCAATCACAGTAAAATAATTAGCAGCAGATGGAACATTGGTTAGCAACGTATGCGGGTTTGGTACTTCAGCAGGCCAATCTTCCACAACCTCATTTATACCTTCTTTAAAACACAAAATTAGTAGAAATGAAATTTAAACACAAAACATCAAACCATACATTTATAGGTAAATACAGATGTAATTATATATAGTTAAAGACTACCTCCAAGCATTCCTAAACGATAATTATAATGAGTATATGGTTATGACTATATCTATTCTGGTAAAAACTTCTCTCAAAATGTCCTGGACTCTTTGGAAGTCTAGTTTGTCCAAACCACACCCCAGCCGGGGTGCAGAAACACTTTTCACTCTATGTTCTACACACCAATCTCTCATATGTTTCAAACTGTTAGTGAAATCTTCATATGTGGGGAGATCAGTACACTTTCTTTTTGTGATTAAATGAAAAATTGTTCTGCCGTCTTCTTCCTGCATCACTGCACATTCACCAGGTTTTTTGTTTTGCTGTCTCACTTTTTCCACCCCATACTTTTCCTTAAATGTCACTGCAATCCCTGCACCATATGCACAATCTGCACTCACACAATGTGCCAAGGGCTCTTGAGGAGGGCTCAGAAACAGGTTACCCTTCTTGTGTTGTATCTCTGGTATCTGGTATGGTATCTCCCTCTCTTGGACCTGAGTCCTCAGGTCCACAGCAGTTTGAGCAAGAGACCTGCTGGGGGAATCAGAAGCGGTACATGCAGATAAATGATACCACGTGTCACCTTTCCCAGCCAAGCGAACACAATGTGAGGTCCTTGAAGTGACTTTCAGGGGTTCAGACCACCTGGCTTCATTCCATCTTCACTTTCCGCCTCTCCTTGGCTCCTCCTTGTGGACAGTTCTCTCTCTTTCTGTCTTGGCTGTGACAGCGTGGATAATCTCAGCCTCGCTCTTGGTTGCTCCAGCCCCTCCCTCATGGCTGTGTGAGTGTGTTTTTTTTCTCTTACTTCTCTGCCTTCACATGTTCTCCCCTTCCCTTTTTAAAAGGACTCAATGCAGTAGCTGTTATTGCTAGTTTTGTCCATAATCTGACCTCAGTTCTATATTCTTCCTCCTGATTAGTATGCCTTCGCTTGTTTATCCATTTAACTTTATCTTCTCCTTCAACATGCCGTTTCAGCTTATCGTGCGCTCTTTTTTCCATATCTCTAATTTTGGGTGCTAATGCTACGGACATTTTTCAGGATTATCCCACCCACTTTCAATACAAATCTGACTCCATTTCTTTTCCCACATTTTCCCTCTTTTTCTGATTTTAGGCTCAGTTTGAGCCATCAACATATCAATTACGTTTCCCCATTGCTTTGTGACAGGTGGGCACCCGTATTCTTCACACTCACGTTCAAATTCAGACATTTTTAATAATACACACAATGCACTTTAATAATCTGACACTCTAGATTCACCAACTGCTGTAGGATTATAAAACCCTTCAGTCTTCTCAAAAAATGATTAAGTAGAAACAGAAAGAATTAGCAACAGAAAGAAATGATTACATTTAAATAAATGCACTCACTCACACAGCTCAAAAAGACAGCCCCCTCCTTTTTTACTCTCTCTGCCTCTCACAGACACACAGCTCAAGCGAGAAAGACACAAATAGGTCTTGTTCCCTTTTTCTTTAAATGTACAATCAAACAGTTTTATCTTTTATCAACAAATCACAAAACAACATTTCATTCAACAGATGCAAAATAATAACCCAACATGGATAAAAACGACTACAGCTATTTACACAGCAATTTCATATGTCAAATGTATACAATTGTTTACAGTCTTAACACTCTCTATACAATAAATGACCGGTGGACTGGTTACCCTCGGTACTCACAATAATGACTGGGTGGACTGGTTACCCCTCAGTTCTTGACCGGGTGGACTGGTTACCCCTCGGTACTTACAATAATGACTGGGTGGACTGGTTACCCCTCAGTTCTTGACCGGGTGGACTGGTTACCCCTCGGTACTTACAATAATGACTGGGTGGACTGGTTACCCCTCAGTTCTTGACCGGGTGGACTGGTTACCCTCGGTACTCAATAATGACTGGGTGGACTGGTTACCCTCAGTTCTTGACCGGGTGGACTGGTTACCCTCGGTACTCACAATAATGACTGGGTGGACTGGTTACCCCTCAGTTCTTGACCGGGTGGACTGGTTAACCCTCGGTACTTACTGATCAATATATATCAACACTTGTTTTTCTTTTCTTTAAATGGAACAGAATACAATTCAAATTCAACACATAAATTTAGAATGTCCAATTGCAGAATTTGGATTTAACAGGTTTCTGCTTACCTTTTTTATTCGGTACCGTGTGTTGAACTCAAATGCGTTCCGTCCCGGAGTTTCTGGGCACCAACTGTCCCTTAAATCTACAGCCTTTTCTTCTATCACGTCGGGGTCACCAAATTGTTGGACTTCAAATCGTCCTGCGTGTTCAAAAATAGAAGGAGGCTTCAAAAGTCAAAGTATTGAAATTTATTGATCAGAACAGCGCGCTGGGTTGTCTCTCAGACCAACGTCTCACAGAGAACCAACCACCAAAAACCATTCTCACAGAACATTTATAATATCTGTCCACGTGGGTCGTCTTCTCATTGGCTACCAGATCCGTCCAACCAGCATCTCCTTCTTTGTTCTCCAGCTCCTGCAAAACAACATGTGACTCTCTCCCCCCTTCAGTTTCTGCTCCCTTATCAACTGATACCAAACACTCAACTGTTATGTATGTGTGTGGGGGTATTTTCCCACTTCACCTTGGTACAGAATGTTCTCACAGTGTGTACTTCTT
This sequence comes from Gymnocypris eckloni scoliostomus, assembly GCA_027564155.1. NCBI lineage: Eukaryota > Metazoa > Chordata > Actinopteri > Cypriniformes > Cyprinidae > Gymnocypris > Gymnocypris eckloni. The sequence continues at coordinate 8,300,409 of CM050415.1, read as the reverse complement.
TGTTTTCTATGTGCTTGTAGCTTCTTCAAACTACCCTCTGTGGTTTCTCTGCACACAAGGCTACTTACACACACACCCAATTCCACAATGTACCAAAAACACATCAGTTACAGCTCATAGCATTATACTCCCAGCAAGCACTGTAATTAAACTTTAATAAACAATCCCATAAAAATCATCACATATTGATTATATTCATAGTATAATATAACTACTATGAGTTAGAAAAATGTAAATCCCTCAATACCTCCTTAGCGACTGTTTCTATGGGCCGCTATATGTAAGCCGTCCGCCATATTGTAACGGTCAACGGCTCTGTGTGAACCTACAGTATGGTGAATGACGTCAAGTTGACTGTTCCAAGATTGCGGCCGGATCTACATGCTTTGAGCGGTCGAAGTGTGCATCTATATATGTCTATGGTTCTCACCACGTTCCAGCAACGTACCAAATAACATCGCTACAACGAATATGGGAATCAGATAGTTACATTGCTGTAGCGTTATTTGGTATGTCGCTGCAACAAGTATGGGGCGGTCCAGTTACGTCATCACGACGTAACCCCGTTAGCTGCGACCACACAGTTCCAACATTTCCAAAGTAGATGTGTCTTATGCCTCACTTTCCACTCCTTCTTTCGTCTCTCTGGACTTCTGTCACGCCGCCTGATTGCATAACAATCCTCTGGAAGATTTATGGATGAGGACCCGGCAGCTTAGCGAAAAAGACTGCAGATCCTCATGCATGAGTGCGTCTTTTTGTTTGCCCAGCAATAGTACCCAGGAGCCAATGGTGTGAAGCATTAGTCTGCTTACGGTTACACTTTATTTATGGTGTCCTTGTTACATGTACTTACTATTATAACAACTAACAATGAATTATGCATAAACTAACCCTATGCCAAACCCTAATCCTAACCCTAAGCATATATAGTATGGATATGCATCTCCATAACTGAGACCGGCGATATGCATCTCGATGCATAGCCACGATATGATACATTGAAGGTACATATGAAGCAGCTAGCGATGCGATGTGATCTGATTCACCCTATTACGATGCAGCGATTTGATTTCGATTCGGTAAAATGCGATTCGATACAATACAATGCAATGGAAAAAATCTGAACACTTTTATTTATTTGGTTCAGACAGACAGCAAACCATAAATTCACTTATGTGTCTTCTAACGCTTCAAGGCCTGTTTCATAAAACAAGTTTACCAAACAGGCCAGGCTTATTTCACTTAGTCTGACTCAATGTAAAATGATTTGGTTCCATGAAGCACATTTAACAAAGATCAACCTCAGTCACTGTGGCTACTTATGCTGGAAAGCTAACCTGGTTCAGGGCAGGCAAACTATCAGGCTAAGCTGAGCTCCTCTAACACTGACCAATAGATGAGCTCCTCTAACTCTGACCAATAGAAGAGCTCCTCTAACACTGACCAATAGATGAGCTCCTCTAACTCTGACCAATAGATGAGCTCTTCTAACACTGACCGATAGATGAGCTCCTCTAACACTGACCGATAGAGGAGCTCCTCTAACACTGACCGATAGAGGAGCTCCTCTAACACTGACCGATAGAGGAGCTCCTCTAACACTGACCGATAGATGAGCTCCTCTAACACTGACCGATAGATGAGCTCCTCTAACACTGACCGATAGATGAGCTCCTCTAACACTGACCGATAGATGAGCTCCTCTAACACTGACCGATAGATGAGCTCCTCTAACACTGACCGATAGATGAGCTCCTCTAACACTGACCAATAGGAATGCAATGATATTACCACTGGCTCTCTCACATACAATCATAGCCATACAGCTTTTCTCTCTGAATTTATAACAGCTGTACCTTTTATAGTTAGAGCAGATAGCATTAGCACATTACGATCCAACATTGCTCTTTAAAGCAGGGGTTTTCAAACTTTTTTGTCAGCCGAACCCCTTTGACCTAAATTATTTACTTGAAGAACCCCCTGAGATTTTAAGTAAATATTTCAATAATTTAATGCATGTTTAACTTTAAAAATATTAATTTTTTATCAGTTTTAAAGTTTCTGTAGTATTAACAAATATTGTTACACTCAACAAATTATAAAAATTCATATTACTGTAATTAACAATGTAATTGTTTTTTTCAACATAAATGTTTTTAATACAGGGTTTCCCAAAATATACTTTTTATGCATTTAAGATTTTACATTTACATCACATTTGTATAAATCAGTAACATGTCCTTGCAAAAACATTTTAATTGAATTATATTTGTATTATTTTGCAGTTAATATAATTAATTAATTGCAGTTAATTAATATTGCAAATTAATATATTTTTATTAATTTGTTAATGGTAAAAGTACCAACTCATGAACCCCTGCAATTCCCTCACGAAACACCGGGGGTTTGCGAACCCCACTTTGGGAAACCCTGCTTTAAAGCATTAACAATCACTAAACTAAAAGTTAAAATCAGTAAATTAGTGAAAAATGAAGCTTTCACAGGCTTGAAGCTGTGGCTCATGTGGTTAAAGACAGTACTGCACGTTCAGCGTTATTACTGACTTGAGGCGGGGGTTTTTTATCCACACAAGAAAAAAAAAAACTCTGATTAAAATATACAATCACCTCCAGTAGAACATTACCAAAGAAAAGAAGATAAGAAAAAGAAGAGAAATCAAATAATAAGGGGGTATGTAGCTTACAATAAAGGGAAACAAATATACGGTTTTAGGTGCCGTCGGCTGCCACTGGCAGTAACTTCGACTGTTGAAGCGACTGTTGAAGTATTTAAACTGCTTGGTTCTTGTTTTAAATCGGGAAAAGCCGATTAGTCACCAGAAGAAACGGACGTCAGCTTGTGAGTGTGTCTTTAATACTTGTTCATAGATCTGTTGTTTAAATTATTTACTTGCTCCTAGGAAGGAATTGTTCGTTTCCTACCTATTTGTAGTCTGCATTTTCGTTGGTTGAATAGTTTTGATTGCACACACTGGTAAATATAATCATTTGCGCCGCCATTGCTCCGTGGGCAAGGTGTTAGTTTCGTCTCGAGCCATTAGCACTCTGTTAGGCTTATTGGCTGGGCTAATCAGAAGCCGTTCACCGCGACTGTTGAAGTATTTAAACTGCTTGGTTCTTGTGTCAAACCGGGAAAAGCCGATTAGTCACCAGAAGAAACGGACGTCAGCTTGTGAGTGTGTCTTTAATACTTGTTCATAGATCTGTTGTTTAAATTATTTACTTGCTCCTAGGAAGGAATTTCGTTTCCTACCTATTTGTAGTCTGCATTTTCGTTGGTTGAATAGTTTTGATTGCACACACTGGTAAATATAATCATTTGCGCCCATTGCTCCTGGGCAAGGTGTTAGTTTCGCCTCGAGCCATTAGCACTCTGTTAGGCTTATTGGCTGGGCTAATCAGAAGCCGTTCACAGCTGTTTTCACTCTATTGTCTTAATTAGACTGTGTATTTATTTGATGTCCGAGGCTGGCGGAAGCGTCTGCGGAAGCGTTCAGCATCCTCGTGTGAAGACAGGCGAGTGTAAAGACAGCGACTTTTTCCTGTCGACTTCACCCGAGCAACGACACCGACAACGCATTCAGGTATATTTTTCCTCCTTCCCTCACACACTCTCCTTTGCTATCCTCTGTCCTTCCACCTCTATCATGTGTTTCAAAACCATTCCGGTTGTCTCTCGACCACGCTCTAACATCACACGCAGACGGCAACGTAATCCTGCTAACCTCATCTCTACATCTTCTACTACACCTCTTTCTTTCTCTATGGCTCTCTGGAATTGTCAGTCAGCTGTCAACAAAGCAGACTTCATTGCCGCTTTTCTTTACAATCCACTCTCAGCATCTTGGGCTTGACTGAGACCTGGATTCGTCAGAAGACTCAGCAACTCCAGCTGCCCTCTCTAACAATTTCTCTTTCTCTCACACCCCACGTCAGGTTGGCGGGGTGGGGCACTGGTCTGCTAATTTCAAATAATTGGAAATACTCAACCCACTCGCCCCTATGCAATTACAACTCATTTGAATCCCATGCGATTACTGTAATGGCTCCTATAAAACTCCAGATTGTGGTAATCTACCGTCCCCTGGTCAAATTCTAGCCCCTTCCTAGAGGAGCTGGATGGGTTGCTGTCCTCTTTCATGGAGGATGGCACTCCACTCTTAGTTTTTGGCGATTTCAACATTCATCTAGAAAAGCCTTATGCTACAGACTTTCATTCGCTCCTAGCTTCATTTGATCTCAAACGCCTTACCACTACTAGCACTCACAAATCAGGCAACCAACTTGATTTAATTTACATACGCGATTGTACTGCAGATAACATTCTGGTACAACCACTACATATCTCTGACCATTTCTTCATTAAATTCACATTCACACTTCTCCAAGCAATCTCTCCCGCACTCCTACCAGCACTCACACACATTATCAACACATCTCTCCTCACAGGCATCTTCCCCACTGCATTCAAGCAGGCTCGGGTAGCCCCACTGCTCAAAAAACCTACATTAAACACTTCTCTTTTAGAAAACTACAGACCTATCTCTCTCCTTCCATTCATTGCCAAAACACTCGAACGAGTTGTCTTTAACCAGGTCTCATTGTTTCTTTCACAGAACAACAAACTGGACACTAAACAGTCAGGTTTCAGGAGTGGCCATTCAACTGAGACTGCGCTACTATCGGTCACTGAAGCCCCTGCGAATTGCAAAAGCCAATTCCAAATCATCAGTCCTCATTCTGTTGGATCTCTCTGCCGCTTTTGACACTGTCAATCATCAGATCCTCCTGTCCACCCTCTCATCACTGGATATCACTGGGATTCCACTTCGCTGGTTTGAATCCTATCTCACTGGTCGGTCTTTCAGGGTGGCCTGGGAGGAGGTATCCAAAGCACATAAATTGGTCACTGGGGTTCCCCAGGGATCGGTTCTTGGACCCCTCCTCTTCTCCACATACACTACATCACTGGCTCCCATCATACAGGCACATGGCTTCTCCTACCACTTCTATGCTGATGACACACAGCTCTATCTCTCATTTCGACCAGATGATCCAACGGTAGCTGCACGGATCTCAGGCTGCCTGGCGGACATCTCGGCATGGATGAAAGAAAACCATCTACAGCTCAACCTGGCAAAGACTGAGCTTCTTGTCTTCCCTGCAACTCCAACTCTACAGCATGATTTCACAATTCAGTTAGGTTCGTCAATAATTACCCCATCAGCTTCGGTCAGAAATCTTGGTGTAACCTTCGATGACCAGCTGACCTTCAAAGAGCATATTGCAAAGACTGCTCGATCTTGCAGGTTTGCACTACACAACATCAGAAAGATCAGGCCCTTTCTGACAGAGCATGCTGCACAACTTCTTGTCCAGGCCCTTGTCATTTCTAGACTGGACTACTGCAATGCTCTTCTAGCTGGACTTCCATCAAACACAATCAAACCTTTACAAATGATTCAGAATGCAGCGGCACGACTGGTCTTCAACGAGCCCAAGAGAGCCCATGTTACACCTCTCTTTGTCTCCTTGCACTGGCTACCAGTTGCAGCTCGCATCCAGTTCAAGACACTGATGCTTGCATATAGAACAATCACAGGCTCAGCACCCACCTACTTCCACTCACTATTACGAACTTACATCCTCCAGAAGCCTGAGATCTGCTAGTGAGCGGCGCCTCGTGGTACCATCACAGAGGCTCAAAATCACTCTCCAGAACATTCTCTTTCACCGCTCCTGGCCGGTGGAATGATCTTCCACCCCCATCCGGAACGCTGGATCCCTGTCAATTTTCAAGCAACAACTGAAAACTCATCTCTTTCAACTCTACTTGACTATATATAAAAAAAACTCTTTCACTTTTCTAAATCTTCATCTTTCTCTCCTTCCCTTGCTAGCTTGTACTTATTTGAACAATGCCTGAGACTTGGTGTTATTGGCACTTCCTCTGTATGTTTGCCTCTTCAAGATTGATCGCTTTATGTACTCCCCAATTGTAAGTCGCTTTGGATAAAAGCATCTGCTAAATGACTAAATGTAAATGTAAATACGGTTTTAGGTGCCGTCGGCTGCCACTGGCAGTAACTTCCTGCTGACAGCTGACGTCTTTTCGCTGAACCCCTCTTCAAGAATAAAAAAAATGGATCTTTAGCAGCATAAAGTCATGTCACGCTGAGCAAAGGATGACTAGCTGGCAATAAAGTAACAACAAACCTTTTACACAACGTGTGTGCTGGGTTATAGCTAAATACATCTGTTTGCAGGTGAGGAATTGTCATACGATTGTTTTTGTTTTAGAAAGATGGTTGATAACAGGTGGATAAACAATATGTATTAAGAGAAAGACTGTTTGAAATGGGCAGAAAGCTGAACAGAGCAGCCGATTATGCTGTCCCATGTGTAAATGTCTATGAAAACAGATTGGTACAGTAAAATACGGTCATATTTTTAAAATATTTAGGCCATTGTAGTAAAGCCCCCTTAAATCAATGCTTAATATATACTGTGTGTGGTTTAAATAAAACAAATTATGTTTTGACATTGAGGTTCATATATATATATATATATATATATATATATATATATATACACACACACCACCGGCCACTTTATTAGGTACACCTGTTCAATTGCTTGGTAACAGAAATTGCTAATCAGCCAATCACATGGCAGCAACTAAATGCATTTAGGCATCTAGAGGTGGTGAAGACGACTTGCTGAAGTTCAAACCGAGCATCAGAATGGGGAAGAAAGGGATTTAAGTGACTTTGAATGTGGAATGGTTGTTGGTGACAGACGGGATGGTCTGAGTGTTTCAAAACTGCTGATCTACTGGGATTTTCATGCACAACAATCTCTAGGTGCATATATATATATATATATATATATATATATATATATATATATATATATATATATATATATATATATATATATATATATACACACACACATTACTTTCATAATATTTGGTGGAGATGGGCCTACACACCAGAACCAGTCCTGGTCACATGTTTTCCAGTTTGCAGTTGCTCATTTTGAAAGTGAAACAAACTAAGAGTGAAACTGCACATTGTTGTTTGCTCAGTCAACAGGAGGAGCTCAAATCAGCCACAGAGAATAACCAAAGACATACTGAGAGACCAGGAACGTTCCCTTACTCACTCTAGACCAATCAGCATCGAGAGGCTGGACCTGAAGGTGTGTCTAAGAAACAAGGGTAGAATATCAGAAGCTGCAACATGAACACAACTCAGACTGAAGTTAGACTGGAGTGAACTAAAGCAAACAGGTACGGGACGTTCCTTCATTCAGATCATTATAGCTCTTGTGTTGCTCTTATAACTGCAAACAATACAATGTCCAGTGTTTTACAGTCAGCTTCAGCACAGCAGCACATTCTTCAGGTTTGTTTTTGCTCCTGCAGATGATCATGTGTGACTGTGCGTCGCTGAGTTTTCATGTTGGTGATTTTAATTCTAGCCCTCGTGTGTGTGTGTGTGTGTGTGTGTGTGTGTTAGTGAACTCTACAGCCTGACTTGTCTTGATAGATGTTCTGGCCATGTTTTGTTAGAGCTTCAAAGGACCTTGTTTATATGACATGATTAACTTGTAGAAACCAGCATCCACTAAACCCAGTCTGGTTATAGACTGTAGCTGGACACAAACAAATCTGACACCAGTTTGTCATGAGTCCAGGCCTGGCGCTACTCCCTCTCACCACCAGAGGTCGCCATTTCCCTTTCTCCTGAACTAATTTCCCTTAACCACACACACCTGCCTCTCATCACACTCCTCAGCTGTTCTCCATCATCTTGGACTATTTATACACCTCACTCCCGTCCCTCTGCCTGGCTAAATTGCAGATGTGAATTTGTTTGTCTCTGTGATCAGCACGCTGGGGATACATGCACTGTGCTGCTGTTTTATGTATCCCAGCTTCCTAATTGTTTAGTTTTTTGGCCGTGTTGGCCTTTTTGTTATTTATTAAAGCCTTTTTTCCCTGCATTTGGACCCAGACTCTGATTAACGGTGATCTCTCTCACCAGCCGTGACAGAATTTAGCCAGCAAGCATGGATCCAGCAGGGAGAACAGTGCATTATGGAGTGACTACCGGCTTTCTGAAGATGGACCGTGAGATTTGTCCTCCAGCCACTCTAAAGGAGCGGACGGCACGCCATCAGAGGTTAATGGCTCTGCGCCAGCAGGGGACAGAGGCAGGAGGTTTTGCCCAGACATTCTGGACTTTGGCGGTAGGGCTAAATTATAATGAGTCGGTACTCAAGGACTTTTTTAATGTGTGCCTGGATGATCCACTGCCCCAGTGGGAGATGGAGGGACTTAGGATCCTGGACTTTTGGGGCTTTGTCAGGTATCTCCATCATCGGAGTCAATGGGCAACACCAGATCATTCAGAACCCTTCCGCAGGGATTTTCCCACCAGCCCTGGCCCTCTGACCCCCACTGAGAAGCGACGGTTGAGAAGGAAGAGGAATACTAACAACACTCCCGAGCCCGCTCCATTCCAGGAGCTCGAAGAGTCCACTCCAGAGCCCGCTCCGTTCCTGGAGCTCGAAGAGTCCGCCCCTGAGCCCGTTCCGTTCCGGGAGCTCGAAGAGTCCGCCCCTGAGCCCGCTCCGTTCCGGGAGCTCGAAGAGTCCGCCCCTGAGCCCGCTCCGTTCCGGGAGCTCGAAGAGTCCGCCCCTGAGCCCGCTCCGTTCCGGGAGCTCGAAGAGTCCGCCCCTGAGCCCGCTCCGTTCCGGGAGCTCGAAGAGTCCGTCCCTGAGCCCGCTCCGTTCCGGGAGCTCGAAGAGTCCGCCCTGAGCCGCTCCGTTCCGGGAACTCGAGTCCGCCTGAGCCCGCTCCGTTCCGGGAGCTCGAAGAGTCCGCCCCTGAGCCCGCTCCGTTCCGGGAACTCGAGTCCGCCCTGAGCCCGCTCCGTTCCGGGAGCTCGAAGAGTCCGCCCTGAGCCCGCTCCGTTCCGGGAGCTCAAGAGTCCGCCTGAGCCCGCTCCGTTCCGGGAGCTCGAAGAGTCCGCCCCTGAGCCCGCTCCGTTCCGGGAGCTCGAAGAGTCCGCCCCTGAGCCCGCTCCGTTCCGGGAGCTCAAGAGTCCGCCCCTGAGCCGCTCCGTTCCGGGAGCTCGAAGAGTCCGCCCCTGAGCCCGCTCCGTTCCGGGAGCTCGAAGAGTCCGCCCCTGAGCCCGCTCCGTTCCGGGAGCTCGAAGAGTCCGCCCCTGAGCCCGCTCCGTTCCGGGAGCTCGCAGAGTCCGCTCCAGCGGCCCCGCCCTGGCCTCCTGCTCTGCCGGCCCCGCCCTGGCCTCCTGCTCTGCCGGCCCCGCCCTGGCCTCCTGCTCTGCCGGCCCCGCCCTGGCCTCCTGCTCTGCCGGCCCCGCCCTGGCCTCCTGCTCTGCCGACATCGCCCTGGCCACCTGCTCTGCCGGCCCCGCCCTGGCCTCCTGCTCTGCTGCAACCACCCTGGCACTCCTATCTACCTCCATCTCCAGGCCCTCTGCCGCTACACGGGCCTGGCCCACCATCCCTCCCTCCTTTCCAACTCCCTCCCGAACTTTTGGATTCCTGTTTTGGGGAAACGTCTGGAAGCCGTTCCTTGAAGGGGGGGTCCTGTCATGAGTCCAGGCCTGGCGCTACTCCCTCTCACCACCAGAGGTCGCCATTTCCCTTTCTCCTGAACTAATTTCCCTTAACCACACACACCTGCCTCTCATCACACTCCTCAGCTGTTCTCCATCATCTTGGACTATTTATACACCTCACTCCCGTCCCTCTGCCTGGCTAAATTGCAGATGTGAATTTGTTTGTCTCTGTGATCAGCACGCTGGGGATACATGCACTGTGCTGCTGTTTTATGTATCCCAGCTTCCTAATTGTTTAGTTTTTTGGCCGTGTTGGCCTTTTTGTTATTTATTAAAGCCTTTTTTCCCTGCATTTGGACCCAGACTCTGATTAACGGTGATCTCTCTCACCAGCCGTGACACCAGTTATCTTATTCAGCCTGCGTGTGTAGTTTGTTGTGAAAGTGAAAGGCAATATTTTACACAGTTCCCCGAACAACAAGAGGAAATGCTGCTCATGTGGGGAGATATTGTACTGTGTAATGCAGGATTATTGGAATATTTCTCAATGCGGTTGATTAAAGGAAGTGAAATGTGTTTGGGTCTCCAGTGGCCATGGACAAACCTGTGTGCTTGAGTGACACGGCGTCCGATGGGAAGCTGTGTGTCCAGCAGTCAGCATTGCAGGTTCTGGAGCAGATCCAGCAGCCCGTGGTGGTGGTCGCCGTGGTGGGTCTCTACCGCACCGAAGTCCTACCTGATGAACCGACTGGCAGGGAAGCAAACAGGTCAGCATCATCCAAACGCTCATGTGGTTCAAATGAATGCATGTAAGTCATTGTGGGGTTTCTGGTGTGTGGTTATCAGGATTTGCACTGGGCAGCACAATCGAGTCCAAGACGAAGGGCATCTGGATGTGGTGCATGCCTCACCCGACTAAATCAGAAACCACTCTGGTGCTGCTGGACACCGAGGGACTTGGGGACGTGGACAAGGTGACAAACTAAAGATAATTTAGTTCCATAATATATTATCTGTGTGTCTTTCTGTCTGATGGTTGGTCTGTCGTTCAGGCCTAGTGGCCCGTTTGAATGGACAAAGATCTGTATGCTTGTTTACTTTTTGTAGTGACCGACCCAAACCGAACAAATATCACACTGTACACCAATCTCACAATCACCGGTCATTCAATATCAGGAATTGTGTGTCTGTTATGGGTTGTGGTCTCATGTCGTCATATCTTGTCTGTCTCAGGGCGACTAAAAAAAATGACACCAGGGTCTTCTCTTTGGCTGTCCTTCTGAGCAGCACTCTAGTCGTGAACAGTCGAGGAACTATTGACAACAGGGCTATAGAGGAACTGCATTATCCTTCTGATCAGAATTTATATTTCGTTTTCAGTTTGAAGTTTGTTTAACATGAGAGCTTGCAGAGTGTTTAGGTAAATACGTTAATAATATATAAATTACAAATACAACATGTAAAGCAACCTCCAAATTATAGCGTTTTTGTCAATTTGAAATTAGCCATTATCTAGTATTGCTCTGGTACAGCTCTTTTCGGGTTACATTATTGCTTTTATGTGTTGCGGTGAATGTTCACCAATCCTTTGACTCACACTGAACAGATATGTCACTGAGCTAACCGAGTACATCAAGATCAAGTCACCTGATGAAGTTGTAGATGATGGAGAGTTTGTGAAGTTCTTCCCCAGTTTCATCTGGGCTGTGAGGGACTTCACTGCAGCTAAACATCGATGGGAAATATGCAACAGAGGATGAATACCTAGAGTTTGCTCTGAAGCTAAAACTAGGTCATATGTAAAGCCTGAAAGTTTTATAACCAGCTTTGTTAAACTGCATGGCTGGATTATCAACATGCACTTTGTCATTCTGTTAGCAAACAACCCTTTCTAGACACTTCCAGTCAATGATTTTAGCTTTCTGTGTTTATCTACAATGATAGCCAAGATCATTTATCATTTACAAGCTAGCAGTTTATTTTATGTTGAAGTTTATCATGTGCACTGTTTTGGATATTTTGACTGAAGGACAGATTCCTGTTTTTCGTTTGAAGGTAACTCGATTCAAGTGAACAATTACAACCTTCCAAGAGAGTGCATTCGCAAATACTTCCCATCTCGGAAATGTTTCACTTTCCCATTCCCAACCAATCCAGACAATGTCTCTTATCTGGAGACACTGGACCCAGCTGAGATTTCGAAACGATTCTTGGGCTCACAGATCGTTTCTGCCAGTTTATCTTTGACCGGAGTCAAGTAAAAAATCTGAAAGATGGACACACGGTCACCGGTAGAGGTAAATCATAGGCTCATTTAGACAGTGGCTAATCCAAGAGATCAAATCATAGGAAGACAAATGTATTTATATTGCCCTTCTCACAATAAGCATACTGTAGTTGTTTCAAAGCAGTTTTATAGAAAGTAATACTGACATAATGCTTTAACTTTGAGCAGTTTTAGAGCTGAACGATATGAGTTATGTGGATGATATAAATGGTCCACCATTTGAGATTTGGCCATACTGTATTTATTACTTTGTCTAGCAAATAAATCAGTATCATGCCTAAATTAAAGTACGGTTATGAGAGAAAAATTGAGAAGCTTTAATGGTATGGCATTAAAATGCAATGTTGCGTTGAGAGATATTAATGCAAGAAGCTATGTGAGTTATATATGGCTTTAAGTAGCGTCTTGGTATAGAAAGAAAACTAATTTCAGACATTACTGTGATGGGAAGTTACCTGTGTCACGGTCATATCGCCCAACTCTAAATGGTTTAATCGGGAAGATGCTAGAAATTCTCTTCAAAATGATGTGTTGGTGGTTTAACATACCGCATGGCTGGCTAATGCATTCAATATTGATAGTAACCACAGTTTAAGTACCACAAGCTTTTCAACAAATACTGTATTGCTCACCATAATTTTAGTAATGTTTCTGTAGCCACAACACTAGCAAGACAGTCTCTTAAAGTTCACCCAATAATGAAAATACTGTCATCATTTACACACCCTCATTTCATTCCAAACCTGTCGTTCTTTCTTTCGTGAAATTTATTCTGAGAACTGTCTGTAGTTTTTTTTTGGTAACCAAAATGGTTTAACCCAAAACAGTCATCAACTATTTGTTTTTTGAGTGAATTATGTTTAATGTTTTGGACTGTTAATGTTTTCTGTCTTTGCATCTTTATTCATCAACATCTTAATGACATTAAGTATAAAAAGCACTGTTTCAAAACCTCACTTGTGCTTTCCTACAGTTCTGGGTCATCTTGTAAAAGCATACGTAGACACCATCGCCAGTGGAGCTGTGCCATGTCTGGAGAATGCTGTGATCGCCATTGCAATGATTGAGAATGAGGCTGCGGTTCAGGAGGGGCTTGAGTGTATCAGAGTGGAATGGAGCAGCTGAAGAACTCCTTCCCATTGGAGCTGAATGAAATCACCTCAGAACACCAATGCTTCAGTCTCATGGCAACACAGACCTTCATGAAACACTCCTTCAAGGACAGTGATGGGAAGTACTTGACATCTTTAGAGGTAGGTGAGAGAGGACATGACAGATTACAACAATACATGGTTTTAACTCACTTTTTGGAAAACATCATGAAACTCACAGCTAGGACTCCTATAACAAAATGGGCGACAAAGTTAATTCGAAGACAGATTATTTAGTAACAATCCAATGAACTTTAATTAACAAATGCACACAATGGTCTTAAATGTCATGTGAGAAGTTAAAGGGATAGTTCACCCAAAAATGAAAACTTAATGTTTATCTGCTTACCCCAAGGATATACAAGATGTAGGTGATTTTTAACTCAAACAGTCGCAGTCTGTCAGTCATATAATGGCAATCAATGGGACTCACGGCTTTGAGAGAAAAAAAAACATACACAGACAAAACCAAATTAAACCCTACAGCTCGTGAAGATACATTGAGGTCTTAAGACATGAAACAGTCAGTCTGTGCAAGAAACTGAACAGTATTTATATAATGTTTTACCTCTGATCCGCCGCCCAGTCCAACTCTCCTGAGCACGTTCACACAACAGCCGGTGCGTGATGTAATGATAACATATAATATATATATTGTTATAAGGGAAACAGGTCAATTTAGCTCAAAGGGAATCATTAATGATTTTATAGGGAATTTGAACAGACTCACTGTTTCACGGCGATTCACTGAACAAGCCGTATAACAAACTCTGCACTGGATATTAAAATCCCAACATATAGTGTAAACACTATTAAATAGCACCGTAACAAAATCGACAGATTAAGGCATTAACTTATGAGCACAAAACACAAGATATTTCTCTTTTCAATATAAACAAGACTTTATTTATATAATGCTAAGACATGTAAACTAATCTACACATGAACACAAGCATTCACACATTCACGCGTTGCAGAAAGAGAGAAAGTGAGGAAAGGATTAGATTAAGAGAATGAGAATTTGATATCCCACGTTTACAGCAATATGTGCAATTGCATAAACCTGAACAACCATCAATCACTGATTTAACACTCGCATTGAGTTTTCAATGAGGCTAAAATCTATTTTCAATATTACACCAGTTTCAGCAAAGTCTGGGGTTTGTACTTGCGTTGCTTTTGTGTTTAAAGGATTCCCTTTGTCTCCGTCCTTTGCAGAAAAGGGTTTCTCCGAAGTCGCTGATTGGCTTAGAGTTCAGGAGTCGTTGAAGTGGGCGTTGGCTCGTGGCTGGCCCTGCAGAGTTTTGGGCTGGTTGTCCTTGGCAAGCGTAACTTAGCACACGGACTCAACGGAAAGAAAATAAACTAAAGTAAAATAATAAAAGGATGTAAAGAGACTAGGTGGTTTTCTTCTCATCATGGTAGCAACTGGCTGAGTGTGGTCCAGAGCACATGGCGAGAGAGAGAGAGTTCATTTTCCAGAGAGAGAGAGAGGTCCAAGAGGACGGAGCATTCAAGACGAGGAGAAGTTAAGAGAGCAAGTTAAGAGAGTGCTGGGTATTTAAACTCGGCCTTTTAGGGACCTCCCAATGGTTGTCTTGACCAATTAGATCCCATGCTGACTCTGGGTGCCGCTTTGTTGCTCCACCCAACCAATAAATCACGTCATGGTCAGTCACATTGCCCGAATTTTACATTCTCTTGCTGAATGTGATTTCTATAACCAGAATATGATGCATTTGACAGGAAATCCATCAAAAGAAATGATTAAAGCTATACTTATGACACTCATACATACCAAACATGACATTAACCCTTAAGGCTTACGCTATTCAATACTAATTAAAAGCATGACAAACACAATGATTAAAACAAGGATAGCCAAATTTGTGGGTCACATACATAATATGCAGTTATGCATAGAAATGATTAGTTTCATTAACAATGAGCATGAAAGTCCTTTAAGATGATTTTACAGTCTGTAGCTGTGATTTCTATCACAGATTTACATGTAATGGTCACATGTTGCATCTCTTTGTCCATCAATATTTATTCCTCAAATGTATTACCGAATTCCTGCATTGGAATTATCATTAAGTGTTCCTTTGGTTTTGCGGTTGCAGGCTGTATTCAGACGGGCTGGAGCTAGGGTCTGATTTATGACTTCCTGCTGTTGTCTTGTGGAATTCGGCTTCTCATGTTTCAACCATGCTTGATCGAATCTCGATTTGTCTGATTCGGTCCTTGATATTCTACACACCCCTTCTCGGCGAGGTGTTTAGCAGAAGACATCGTCGGGCTGGAAAAACAAGGGCAGAAGAAGCAGACAAAACACAGCAAACAACAAGACAACACCTCCATGACAGTTACTGTACTGGTGCCGGGCATTAGGTTATTCAATTTTGGAAGTTATTGTTTTAATTCTTCGATCAACTTTTGCGACTAGATTTGTGTGTTTCTTCTAAGTTGTCTTAACTTAAGAATGTTCACATTTAGTTTCTAGTGAACTAATTTGTGGTAAAATGAATCGACCTATCGTGCATGGAGCTCTCTGGCTTTCCTTCAGTCTAGAGTGGCTTGCGGATATTAGGTGTAGCGAGTCAATCCTAATATCAGACCTTTGACCCTTGCAGGGTGTCTAGGTGTTTCACCTACTAAAGAAAGAGGGGAAGGAAAAGGATAGGTAAAGAAGAACAAAACAAAACAAAGCTGCTGTGGGTTTTCCTAGCATGATTTGCAACTACTGTTGAGCTAGGATGTCATGTGCAGCTAGCCATGCACCTTAACTTCGTGTCAGGTGTTCTAACTCTTGTGAGGATAGCTATATGTTTCTTCATGGTGGTGTATGTAACTGTGTTGTGCTAAAGTTGGATATTCTACTTGTGGGAAGAATATGTTTGTTGAATGTGTTATCAGTAGATGTGGTTACCTCTGGGTGTAGGTAATGTTGTGTGTGTTAATGGTGTAGTGTATGTGTGGTCAGATCTGTTCCAGTCTGTGTCGTCTTCCCCTTTTCAGGTATGTTACATAAGACTGGCTCTCTTCATCCTTGGCTTGGATGTGGGCATGTCCATGATCTAATGGGGTCAGTCCAGAAAGGCAGGAAGTTCTTTAGCAGACAGTCGGAGGTAGTTTGGCATGGCTGTGTGAAGCTGGGATGCAAACTTTGTCTCCTTTGTTGCATTCCTCTTGTGCTACCTTCTGGATGTGGCAGACTTTCTGACCTTCTGTGCTTTGGTGGTTGCTGTTGCACAGACAGGAATGTGGTTCTAGGAGTTGGAGTTCATTTAGCAGTTTGCTAGTGAGTGATGGGTGAGTGAGGTGATGTTCTCTGGTACCTCAGTTTTCATCAACGGTTGGCCGTGAGAGACTTGCTTGTCCTGTGTGGTTGTTGAACAGGTGCTTGTCATCTCGGATATGGTGGTGTACCATGCGATCGTCGGCCTTCCGCTCTGTCGCTGGTCACAGCGAGCATGACTCAATTTCGTAGTCATCCGTGTTCAGCTTATCTTGAAGGAACTCGTTCAGTTGGCTCATGACTTGTTCCATGTCTTCTGACGGTAAGCTGTATGGTTCTGGAGCATACTCAGCACTGTGCATGTCTGAGTAATGCTGAGGTGGGTTTGTTGTCGCTTAACCCTACGAGATGCTCTTGGATGAGTCAGGCGATTACCTTTGGATGTCTGGTTAGGTTTCCAGTTGTTGCTATCTTTTGCGTTTCTTGAGAAGCGTGGCTGGTCCCATGGATTTTTCCAGAAGTTGGGCTGATAGCTTTCGTGGACATGGGGATCACGTTCTCTGTGCTCTTGATGGAGGACTCTGGTATTGTGATGCATCTGGGTGTCGTCCAGTGCAAGGCTTGAGTCTTTATTGACAGAGTTCAAGAGTGTGGATGTTTTGTTACCTTTCTTTGAGGCCATCTTCTGCTTGTTGTAGGCCTTCTGTGTTAGGTCACGCAACTGTTGGATGGTCATGGAGCGTGGACAGGCCATGACGCCTAGATGGTGGCTGACTCCAGGGTGCAGATTTCTTAGAAAGAGGCTTTTGAAGTTCACATCCTCTTCAAGGTCAGGTTCGTTGTGTGCACCAAAGTAGGCTTGTCGGAGTCGGTTGTAGTAAGCTTGTGGAGCCTCTTGTCGACCTTGTTTGGTTTCTAAGGCAGTTAACAGTCCATGTTCGAGTCAGGGTCGGTAAACTCTTTAATCAGGACCTCACGAAGTAGCTGGTAGTCTGACTTCGTTCGACTGGGCTGTCGATCTAGGAAGTTTCGTGCACTCGGAACTGGACGTGGCTCTAAGGAGGTATAACCTGTCTCTGTCAGTCACGTGAGGTCTCATTTCTAGATAGAAGTTGACATCTTGAAGGTGGGCCTGGATGGTGTGGCCCCTGTGGAGTTCGGGTTGAACTTGCTGATGTTTTTAGACAGCTTGTCGAGGTCTTTGATGGTCATCCCAGGTGCAGCTCCAAGGTCTGCTTGGATGGGAGGTTTTCTTTCGTTGACAGGAAAGAGTTCTGTGGCGAAGGCAGGTGAGGTTTTGGGTTGTGGCCCGCTTCTTTCGCTGTATACGAGTTCTTGGACATGGGACTCTGCTCTGCTCAGCAGTGGTGAGGCTGAGTGTGGTTTCTCTCGCTTTGGCTCTTGCTTCTGCGCATAAGCATGTTTGAGTCCTCTTCTGACCATGTAGAGCTGATCATTGGTATCGTCTAGTTGTGGGGTCAGATTGTCCATTTCAATTCTGTACCTTTCAAGGTGGTCCTTCAGGGCACTTATTTCAGCATTCTTGTTGCTGATGTCATGCTTGGCTTTCTCTAGTAGCTGGTTGGCATACTGAAGTCTGTTTACCAGGTCTTCCTGGGCAGCCTTTGCATGTTGTTGGTCGAGCTGAGCTGCTGTCAGGGCTGCTTGGAGCTCCTTAACTTGTTCCGTTGTTTCCTGCTCGCTCTCGTTGGGTGCTTTGAGTTGATCTTGAACTTTCACTTCCAGCTTGTCTATGCGACGTTGAGCACATGTCAGTTCCTCTTGAAGGTGGGTGATGTGCTTGTCGCTCAGTTTCAAGCTGGGTCGTGAAGGCATAGCTTAGGAGCTGGCAATTTTGACTAGCTCCTCATGGTTGTTATTCTGGCTTGAATCTTGTGTCAGGAATCTTCTCAGACCTAGGATTATTATTAAAAATAATAACAGTTCAAACGTCTTGGGGTGAGGCTGTCTGTTGTACCTCTCAGCCAAGTGTTCACCTCTTCACTTTGGGCAAGGGGTCTGCAGTCTGCGGCATGTTGGCACGCTGGGGAGAAGAGGCTGACACAGATCTGTGTGGAGTGGAAGCTATGTGTGGTGCGACAACTAAGTGTTATGTCAGTGATTCTGAACCACTGGTGAAGTGTGGTGATCACTGTGTTGGTCTCAGAGTATCTTGGTAGACTAGCGATGTGAAGACTTCGTCACTCTAATGAGGAAGAGGAAAAGAGACAAAAGGTGAAAAACAAATTTAATAAAAAAACTATTCCTTTTCTATTTTTTTTTAAATGAAGAAAATTATTTTTATTATTAAATGTTGTTATCAAGGAGGCAAACAATATTATTAAATCTTTGTCTTAGACAAACGAATATAATAATAATTCTGATATCTCTTTTCTTAGTCTGACAGAATTGACAACGCACACCTTACAGTTGGGACCGCTCACCAGGGAGGCTGCGAAGGCGACAGTTGCTCAACACTTATCTCTATTAAAATTGATCTCAGTGTTGCATGAGGTGTTAAAATTTGGATTGCGTTTTAAATATAGGGAGGTTAGGAAGAACAAAAGTAGGTTTGATTGCAATCAAATTCGTTAGGATGATTCGCCTTTTGACAGGATTGTATATCTCATACACTTAGAATTGATTGATGGTTCTTACAGGTCCCTACAAATGTGAAAAGTGAAGAGGAAAGAAAATGGTAAGACAAAGTAAAATTGTAAAGTAATAAACAGGCAAAATAAGCAAATATGAAATTAAGTAAATGAGGAAATAAGTAAATAAAATTGTGGTTATGTTTATAACCAAAACAGGAAGAATTAGGGGTAAAAGCATAATAAAGTAATGAGTGAGTATAAGTCTGAATAGAATCTACTTAAATGGGTAATAAATCAATTAGGTAGAATAAGTTTACTTACGTTTTTAAAGTTCAATACTTATTTGTACCTAAAATGATTATGCCCAAAAGGGAATACTAGAAGGAAGGATCATATTAAATAATATGAGGGGGAAAATTAGAATGATTCCAAATAAATTTAATGTTTTAATTAAATTTGAATTTGGCACAATTAATAATTCTGAACTAGTATTTTCCTTTCTAGTAGAACTACAAATAAGTGGTAAAAAGGGAGAAATAGGGAAGAGAAAGACCAACAAGTATATTAGTTTAAATGTTTGAAGGGTTAAACCACTTTAGCTTTTCAAAACACACACTTTATTCAACCATTGGGGTTAATGCTAACTTCTAACCTTTGAGGCTAATGGCTTTAGCATAGACTTCAATGTAAACACAACCGTGCCATTAGCAACAGCATGGAGTTTGTTTACAAAAGATCGATGTACTGCGCGTGCGCAGTTCAAAGTTGCTCCGGAAGTATGTTAAGACTTTCGTGTCACAATCGTATCTGTGGCAACCAAAACACACTAGTGGCTAGCACATTAATCGTTGCATTACAAATACAGTTAAGCATGTTACATTAAATGTTGGTGCATCTCAACACTGTACAAATAACAACACCGCTTGTTCTGCGATGTGGCGCTTAAACTTTCAGTTCGTTCAGAGTTAAACTTAAACCTTATTCAAATAATAGCTTCGTGCTGCGGTTGAGGAAACAGTGAATCACAAGCCCGTGTCCGTTTATATGGACATAAACACAACAGGGTTTCTTCGCTGTTGGTTCAAAGGTAAACTTTACTTGATAAAGCTTTTAAAACTCCCATTCAAATCACTCTCGGACACGCCAGTGTTTCGCGAGATTTAATTCACTTTGTGAACAGTGTACACAAACAGGCAAGCATTATTCTCTAATGTTTAACCCGGGGAGTCATAGCATATCTGATCTGACAATGGAACACGCACTGACGATCAAACTATGAATAATAAGGCTTTGATAAACAGGATTGAGGAACACGCTCAAAACTATTCTTTATCCACTGATTTATTTCCCTTTTAATTGCTGCAGTTTAGCTTTGTGCGGCTAACAGTTACTGAGATTATGGAGTAAGTTATAGCTATTAGATGACCTGGAACACGCAGGAAATTAATTCAGCTATAAAACAAGGCATTACAAGAAGAGAGGAACACGCTCATCTCCGACCTTATTCTCCGATCTCAAATGTTAACTTTGAGTTCCCTTACTGCAGTTGAACAAAGGAGAGGCTGACTCGAGTTACAGACTTCTCTGTGCTCATTCATTCAAGGAGGCGCGCGCTGCTGGACGCCACTCACACATACGCACACACACCAGTCTCGATCTCAGATCTCATCCGTAAGAATATAAAGATTAAATAACTTGGTTTATGCTCATAATTTAGATTAATCTGCCCGCATTTTCCTCCACCAATATGTAATGATAACATATAATATATATATTGTTATAAGGGAAACAGGTCAATTTAGCTCAAAGGGAATCATTAATGATTTTATAGGGAATTTGAACAGACTCACTGTTTCACGGCGATTCACTGAACAAGCCGTATAACAAACTCTGCACTGGATATTAAAATCCCAAAATATAGTGAAAACACTATTAAATAGCACAGTAACAAAATCGACAGATTAAGGCATTAACTTATGAGCACAAAACACAAGATATTTCTCTTTTCAATATAAACAAGACTTTATTTATATAATGCTAAGACATGTAAACTAATCTACACATGAACACAAGCATTCACACATTCACGCGTTGCAGAAAGAGAGAAAGTGAGGAAAGGATTAGATTAAGAGAATGAGAATTTGATATCCCACGTTTACAGCAATATGTGCAATTGCATAAACCTGAACAACCATCAATCACTGATTTAACACTGCATTGAGTTTTCAATGAGGCTAAAATCTATTTTCAATATTACACAGTTTCAGCAAAGTCTGGGGTTTGTACTTGCGTTGCTTTTGTGTTTAAAGGATTCCCTTTTGTCGTCCTTTGCAGAAAAGGGTTTCTCCGAAGTCGCTGATTGGCTTAGAGTTCAGGAGTCGTTGAAGTGGGCGTTGGCTCGTGGCTGGCCCTGCAGAGTTTTGGGCTGGTTGTCCTTGGCAAACGTAACTTAGCACACGGACTCAACGGAAAGAAAATAAACTAAAGTAAAATAATAAAAGGATGTAAAGAGACTAGGTGGTTTTCTTCTCATCATGGTAGCAACTGGCTCAGTGTGGTCCAGAGCACATGGCGAGAGAGAGAGAGTTCATTTTCCAGAGAGAGAGAGAGAGGTCCAAGAGGACGGAGCATTCAAGAGCGAGGAGAAGTTAAGAGAGCAAGTTAAGAGAGTGCTGGGTATTTAAACTCGGCCTTTAGGGACCTCCCAATGGTTGTCTTGACCAATTAGATCCCATGCTGACTCTGGGTGCCGCTTTGTTGCTCCACCCAACCAATAAATCCACGTCATGGTCAGTCACATTGCCCGAATTTTACATTCTCTTGCTGAATGTGATTTCTATAACCAGAATATGATGCATTTGACAGGAAATCCATCAAAAGAAATGATTAAAGCTATACTTATGACACTCATACATACCAAACATGACATTAACCCTTAAGGCTTACGCTATTCAATACTAATTAAAAGCATGACAAACACAATGATTAAAACAAGGATAGCCAAATTTGTGGGTCACATACATAATATGCAGTTATGCATAGAAATGATTAGTTTCATTAACAATGAGCATGAAAGTCCTTTAAGATGATTTTACAGTCTGTAGCTGTGATTTCTATCACAGATTTACATGTAATGGTCACATGTTGCATCTCTTTGTCCATCAATATTTATTCCTCAAATGTATTACCGAATTCCTGCATTGGAATTATCATTAAGTGTTCCTTTGGTTTTGCGGTTGCAGGCTGTATTCAGACGGGCTGGAGCTAGGGTCTGATTTATGACTTCCTGCTGTTGTCCTGTGGAACTCGGCTTCTCATGTTTCAACCATGCTTCGATCGAATCTCGATTTGTCTGATTCGGTCCTTGATATTCTACACACCCCCCTTCGTTCGGCGAGGTGTTTAGCAGAAGACATCGTCGAGCGCTGGAAAAACAAGGGCAGAAGAAGCAGACAAAACACAGCAAACAACAAGACAACACCTCCATGACAGTTACTGTACTGGTGCGGGCATTAGGTTATTCAATTTTGGAAGTTATTGTTTTAATTCTTGATCAACTTTTGCGACTAGATTTGTGTGTTTCTTCTAAGTTGTCTTAACTTAAGAATGTTCACATTTAGTTTCTAGTGAACTAATTTGTGGTAAAATGAATCGACCTATCGTGCATGGAGCTCTCTGGCTTCCTTCAGTCTAGAGTGGCTTGCGGATATTAGGTGTAGCGAGTCAATCCTAATATCAGACCTTTGACCCTTGCAGGGTGTCTAGGTGTTTCACCTACTAAAGAAAGAGGGAAGGAAAAGGATAGGTAAAAGAAGAACAAAACAAAACAAAGCTGCTGTGGGTTTTCCTAGCATGATTTGCAACTACTGTTGAGCTAGGATGTCATGTGCAGCTAGGGGCCATGCACCTTAACCGTGTCAGGTGTTCTAACTCTTGTGAGGATAGCTATATGTTTCTTCATGGTGGTGTATGTAACTGTGTTGTGCTAAAGTTGGATATTCTACTTGTGGGAAGAATATGTTTGTTGAATGTGTTATCAGTAGATGTGGTTACCTCTGGGTGTAGGTAATGTTGTGTGTGTTAATGGTGTAGTGTATGTGTGGTCAGATCTGTTCCAGTCTGTGTCGCCTTCCCCTTTTCAGGTATGTTACATAAGACTGGCTCTCTTCATCCTTGGCTTGGATGTGGGCATGTCCATGATCTAATGGGGTCAGTCCAGAAAGGCAGGAAGTTCTTTAGCAGACAGTCGGAGGTAGTTTGGCATGGCTGTGTGAAGCTGGGATGCAAACTTTGTCTCCTTTGTTGCATTCCTCTTGTGCTACCTTCTGGATGTGGCAGACTTTCTGACCTTCTGTGCTTTGGTGGTTGCTGTTGCACAGACAGGAATGTGGTTCTAGGAGTTGGAGTTCATTTAGCAGTTTGCTAGTGAGTGATGGGTGAGTGAGGTGATGTTCTCTGGTACCTCAGTTTTCATCAACGGTTGGCCGTGAGAGACTTGCTTGTCCTGTGTGGTTGTTGAACAGGTGCTTGTCATCTCGGATATGGTGGTGTACCATGCGATCGTCGGCCTTCCGCTCTGTCGCTGGTCACAGCGAGCATGACTCAATTTCGTGAGTCATCCGTGTTCAGCTTATCTTGAAGGAACTCGTTCAGTTGGCTCATGACTTGTTCCATGTCTTCTGACGGTAAGCTGTATGGTTCTGGAGCATACTCAGCACTGTGCATGTCTGAGTAATGCTGAGGTGGGTTTTGTTGTCGCTAACCCTACGAGATGCTCTTGGATGAGTCAGGCGATTACCTTTGGATGTCTGGTTAGGTTTCCAGTTGTTGCTATCTTTTGCGTTTCTTGAGAAGCGTGGCTGGTCCCATGGATTTTTCCAGAAGTTGGGCTGATAGCTTTCGTGGACATGGGGATCACGTTCTCTGTGCTCTTGATGGAGGACTCTGGTATTGTGATGCATCTGGGTGTCGTCCAGTGCAAGGCTTGAGTCTTTATTGACAGAGTTCAAGAGTGTGGATGTTTTGTTACCTTTCTTTGAGGCCATCTTCTGCTTGTTGTAGGCCTTCTGTGTTAGGTCACGAACTGTTGGATGGTCATGGAGCGTGGACAGGCCATGACGCCTAGATGGTGGCTGACTCCAGGGTGCAGATTTCTTAGAAAGAGGCTTTTGAAGTTCACATCCTCTTCAAGGTCAGGTTCGTTGTGTGCACCAAAGTAGGCTTGTCGGAGTCGGTTGTAGTAAGCTTGTGGAGCCTCTTGTCGACCTTGTTTGGTTTCTAAGGCAGTTAACAGTCCATGTTCGAGTCAGGGTCGGTAAACTCTTTAATCAGGACCTCACGAGTAGCTGGTAGTCTGACTTCGTTCGACTGGGCTGTCGATCTAGGAAGTTTTTCGGAACTGGACGTGGCTCTAAGGAGGTATAACCTGTCTCTGTCAGTCACGTGAGGTCTCATTTCTAGATAGAAGTTGACATCTTGAAGGTGGGCCTGGATGGTGTGGCCCCTGTGGAGTTCGGGTTGAACTTGCTGATGTTTTTAGACAGCTTGTCGAGGTCTTTGATGGTCATCCCAGGTGCAGCTCCAAGGTCTGCTTGGATGGGAGGTTTTCTTTCGTTGACAGGAAAGAGTTCTGTGGCGAAGGCAGGTGAGGTTTTGGGTTGTGGCCCTTCGCTTCTTTCGCTGTATACGAGTTCTTGGACATGGGACTCTGCTCTGCTCAGCAGTGGTGAGGCTGAGTGTGGTTTCTCTCGCTTTGGCTCTTGCTTCTGCGCATAAGCATGTTTGAGTCCTCTTCTGACCATGTAGAGCTGATCATTGGTATCGTCTAGTTGTGGGGTCAGATTGTCCATTTCAATTCTGTACCTTTCAAGGTGGTCCTTCAGGGCACTTATTTCAGCATTCTTGTTGCTGATGTCATGCTTGGCTTTCTCTAGTAGCTGGTTGGCATACTGAAGTCTGTTTACCAGGTCTTCCTGGGCAGCCTTTGCATGTTGTTGGTCGAGCTGAGCTGCTGTCAGGGCTGCTTGGAGCTCCTTAACTTGTTCCGTTGTTTCCTGCTCGCTCTCGTTGGGTGCTTTGAGTTGATCTTGAACTTTCACTTCCAGCTTGTCTATGCGACGTTGAGCACATGTCAGTTCCTCTTGAAGGTGGGTGATGTGCTTGTCGCTCCAGTTTCAAGCTGGGTCGTGAAGGCATAGCTTAGGAGCTGGCAATTTTGACTAGCTCCTCATGGTTGTTATTCTGGCTTGAATCTTGTGTCAGGAATCTTCTCAGACCTAGGATTATTATTAAAAATAATAACAGTTCAAACGTCTTGGGGGTGAGGCTGTCTGTTGTACCTCTCAGCCAAGTGTTCACCTCTTCACTTTGGGCAAGGGGGTCTGCAGTCTGCGGCATGTTGGCACGCTGGGGAGAAGAGAGGCTGACACAGATCTGTGTGGAGTGGAAGCTTATGTGTGGTGCGACAACTAAGTGTTATGTCAGTGATTCTGAACCACTGGTGAAGTGTGGTGATCACTGTGTTGGTCTCAGAGTATCTTGGTAGACTAGCGATGTGAAGACTTCGTCACTCTAATGAGGAAGAGGGAAAAGAGACAAAAAGGTGAAAAACAAATTTAATAAAAAACTATTCCTTTTCTATTTTTTTAAATGAAGAAAATTATTTTTATTATTAAATGTTGTTATCAAGGAGGCAAACAATATTATTAAATCTTTGTCTTAGACAAACGAATATAATAATAATTCTGATATCTCTTTTCTTAGTCTGACAGAATTGACAACGCACACCTTACAGTTGGGACCGCTCACCAGGGGAGGCTGCGCTCAACACTTATCTCTATTAAAATTGATCTCAGTGTTGCATGAGGTGTTAAAATTTGGATTGCGTTTTAAATATAGGAGGTTAGGAAGAACAAAAGTAGGTTTGATTGCAATCAAATTCGTTAGGATGATTCGCCTTTTGACAGGATTGTATATCTCATACACTTAGAATTGATTGATGGTTCTTACAGGTCCCTACAAATGTGAAAAGTGAAGAGGAAAGAAAATGGTAAGACAAAGTAAAATTGTAAAGTAATAAACAGGCAAAATAAGCAAATATGAAATTAAGTAAATGAGGAAATAAGTAAATAAAATTGTGGTTATGTTTATAACCAAAACAGGAAGAATTAGGGGTAAAACGCAATAAAGTAATGAGTGAGTATAAGTCTGAATAGAATCTACTTAAATGGGTAATAAATCAATTAGGTAGAATAAGTTTACTTACGTTTTAAAGTTCAATACTTATTTGTACCTAAAATGATTATGCCCAAAAGGAATACTAGAAGGAAGGATCATATTAAATAATATGAGGGGAAAATTAGAATGATTCCAAATAAATTTAATGTTTTAATTAAATTTGAATTTGGCACAATTAATAATTCTGAACTAGTATTTTCCTTTCTAGTAGAACTACAAATAAGTGGTAAAAAGGGAGAAATAGGGAAGAGAAAGACCAACAAGTATATTGAAAATCAGATTGAAAATGTCTGTAAAAACCCCGGCTAGCTGGAAAGCGCATGCTTTGAGCACACGGCCTGGTATCCCATCTGGGCCTACGGCTTTACGGATGTTCACCCGTCTGAAGGAACGGGTTACATCCGCGACAGAAAGCGTGAGTGGACTGACCTCTTCTGCGGCAGCCGCGGCAGCACTCTCTGTGTGTGCGGTGGTGTCAGCCTCGAACCGAGCATAAAAGGTGTTGAGCTCGTCCGGTAGAGAGGAGGCAGTGTTCACAGTAGCCGGTTTATTCCCTTTAAAGCCTGTGATGTTGTTGATGCCCTGCCACATGCTTCTTGGGTTATTGTTGTTGAAGTGTTCTTCAACTTTGTTTTTATATGTTCGTTTGGCTGCTTTGATGGATCTCCTGAGATCGTAACTGGCTTGTTTCCGATCGTCAGTGTCTCCGGATTTAAAGGCAGATGTCCGCGCTGACAAGGCTGATCGAACATCACTGTTAATCCACGGTTTTTGGTTGGGGTAGATCCGGATTGTTTTGGTCGGAACTACATCGTCTATACACTTCCTGATGAAACACGTGACCGTATCTGAATACGCCTCTATGTCGTCTTCAGACGCTGCCCGGAACATGTCCCAGTCCACGTGATCAAAACAGTCCTGTAATATAGCGTCCGATTGGTCGGACCAGCAATGAACTGTCCTGAGGGTGCGCTTCAGTTTCTGCCTATAAGCAGGCAGGAGCAGAACGGAAGAGTGATCCGATTTGCGAAAGGTTGGCGGGGAGGGACTTGTATGCGTCCGGAAGGGGTGTAACAGTGGTCGAGTGTGCGATCTCCACGCGTGTTGATGTTGACGTGTTGAAAGTATTTTGGAGCCATTGTTCTGAAGTTGGCTTTATTAAAGTCCCCCGTGATAATAAAAGCTGCATCTGGGTGCACGGTTTCCTGCTCACTTATATTCCTGTACAGTTCCTTGAGTGCCTGGTCTGTGTTGGCTTGGGGGGGGATATAAACAGCCGTGATTATGATCGCTGTAAATTCCCTCGGTAGCCAGAACGGTCGACACAGAAGCGTATGAAATTCCAGATCAGGGGAGCAGAAGGATTTAATAGAGTGTATGTTCCTTTCATCACACCACGAGTTGTTAATATAGAAACACACACCTCCACCTCTGCTTTTCCCTGTGAGCTCCTTTGTTCTATCCGAGCGGTGCACGGAGAAGCCCGTGAGCTCGATGGCTGAGTCTGGAACCATCGCAGACATCCAGGTTTCTGTGAGGCAAATAACACAGCAGTCCCTTGTTTCTCGTTGGTATGAGATGCGCGCCCGCAGTTCACAGAGTTTGTTATCCAGTGACTGAACGTTGGCCAGTAAAATGGTTGGAAGAGGAGGTCGGAAAGCACGCGTCTCAATCTGATGAGAACGCCAGCTCTTTTCCTCGTTTTCGTCGGCGTTTCCTCGATTCTGCAACCACACAAAGGGCTCCGATACCGTGTCTGTGAACACCACCGGCATTCAGAAACTCAAAGTCCGGTTTGCGTTGCGCGACGGAGGAACCAATGTTCAAAAGCGTGTCTCTATCGTGAACAGTTACACTAACAACATCTAACATGTAAAACAACAAAAAAACTAATAAAACATACGAAAAACTGCAAAGTTTTCCCGGAGCACGCAACACGGCTGCCATCCTCGGCGCCATCTTGCTTATCTTGCTAAAAAACACAACAACAACAGTCATAAAAGTTCCTAGGCAATTCAGTCAAAAGTACAAAGGCAGTGCTATTAAGTACAGCATTGAAGTTACATAAAATGTAATATGATGAGATTTTTACCCTCAGCCAAAACTATTTGCTCTTTGACAAACAATAGATTAATGAGACCAAAGACTGTCTGTTAAATTTCCCCAAAATTGAGTATATCTCATGTTCAACCACTATAGTAGAAACATCAGAGCCAGCAGCCAATTCTGGAAGATCTGTTCGAGGTGAGGCGCTCTCTCTGCGGGTTCATGAGCGCAGAACAGCCGCAGACCATCTGGAGCTCACAGCTCCAAAATATATTGAAGCAAATGTTCAAATAGACGTTATATTTATTACCAAACCACATATTTGAAGTCTAAGCAACTACATTCTCGCTTAAAAAAACTCTTAAAACTACCTTCCGTGACACAAAAAGTGTATTATAAACTTAGTGTATTTGGGCGTCCGCCATGACACTCGCTGTGAGAAATTCTGCAAGCGGAGTGATACAACCAGTGAAACATTTGGAGTTACAATATCGCTTATCAGTCAATCACATTCAAGGACCAGAAATAACTGTTTTGTGTGTATATGAAGAGTTCAGATGCAAAAGCCTCGAAGTGCTGTCTCATTTTCTAAAATGAGCATTTTCATCAGGCTCCTAATTGTAGGTTCAGTAATGGCACTTTAATGGCAATGAATAATCATTAAAGTGAAATAACTGAAGAACTATTGAAGCAATAGGATTAACCTTCTTCAGATATTAAAATGTTTACCATCAGGTTTGCTCTTTCTGTGTTTCTTCATAGATTGCCGAGGTGTTGGAGAAATTTCTACAGCAAAAGGTTGCAGTTACCACAGCCATTCTGCAGGCTGATGATAAACTAACCGAAAATGAAAGAAGGATTTGCGGTAAGAACTTTGTAGTAGACACCGTAAGCCCTAAACATGATAATATGAATAGAATCAACCCAGTTGTACGGTTAGGGTAAATGAAAGGGTGGTGTAAGGGAATTTAGAGTAAGCGGATGGATGCAGTCTCATTCCACATCTACAACCATTTTGAACACTTATGATTTCAGTGTGTCAAACAAGAAGGGATAATGTTGTTAGATTTGTCTCCTTCGTTGAACTTACAGTATGACTGTTTTTTAACCACTTATTTTTTGGCTGAGCAGAGGAGAGAGAGAGAGCAATCCTTCTGGAACAGGAGATTAAGGCCCAGGAAGGGAGGCAGCATCAGCTGGAGGAGAAGATTGCGATTGAAGAACAGAATAATGAGGAAAGGGTGAGACAGGTCATACAGAAGATGGAAGAGGAGATGTTCGTCCAGCAGCAGGAGACAAAGCGTGCCATGGACAGTAAGCTGAGGGAACAGGCTGCTCTGATGGAGAAGGGCTTTCAAGAGAGAGCTAACAAAATGGCCTGCGAAGTAGAGCAGTTGAGGAGGAGTAATAAAGAAGTAGAGGAGAGGAAGTCCAGAGAGTTTGCAAAGATGATAGCAGATCAGGAGCAAAGAAATGCACAGAACATGGAAGTAATGAGGCAACAGCACAGACAGCAGATGGATGCAATTACCAGCAGACCGAGACCTGCATCTCGATCCTGTTCTATTATGTGAAATGTGTTGACAGTCGTAGTGCACTGCTTTTACAGAACTCTGAATTCATAACTACTGTAATCTCACTGAAAACAATGTGTATTTCATTGTGTTTATACAGAAAATACTTACATGTAACCCCCTTTGCAATCGTTTTCACAAGTATTTTCATAACCGACTTTTATTTAATTACACTTTTTATTCTCAGTACTGTAATAAATTAAATATATTTTATAAATGTATTACATTTATTTTGTAACTAAATGATGTAACAGTTACATGTAACTAGTTACTTCCTAGCTCTGGCAATGACTGTCTAAATGATTACCAATCAACTTTGTTTAGCGTTGATAATTATCAGAGTTTTCCTGTAGCTCAACTGGTAGAGCATGGCGTTAGCAGCGCTAAGATCATGGGTTCGATTCCCAGGGAAAGCAAGAGCTTCTAAAAATGTAGAAACTGTAACTTGAATGCAATGTAAGTCGCTTTGGATAAAAGCGTCTGCTAAATGCGTAAATGTAAATGTTTTAGATAAATTTTTTCATGGGCTGAATGGTTCAGATGTTTCAGGAGAGGTTGGAATGATTCCTAGGACACCTAGTGAACATCACATAATGATTAATAGATCATTAATTTACATAACATGCAATTGTTAAATGTTAATCAACTTTCAATTCATACAGTAAATGATCAGGCACATTATAACAATATTCAAATTATTTTAACAGATGTTATACACTTAACAGCTTATTTGTTAATGTGCATTTGAATGATTGTAAATGTAATTACACTGGTTGCTTAAACTGATTAAATTAAATGTTATATCATCTGATGCACTTTTTACATTTGCAACATGATTCATTAACTCATAACCACAGTCTGTAAATTTGACACATTTGCAATTTTTGTGGTGTGCATGCACACTTCTACTACTTACACATATTTGCAAATAGTCTATTAATTATTTGTTTAACTTTTTTGTTGTACATGTTGAAACTGTTCATCATTTGTAAATGTTGATGCACATTTACTATTAATCATTCAGTACCTTTAGTATTCTTTATAGTGCTCAGTATGCTTTTTAGTCCTGTTCTTTTTTTTATTACTGTAAAGTAACTGTTCAAACGTTACATTATTTTGATAAAGAAACAAGTATTTTCTTTCTTTTTTGGAAATTTTTCTTTATGGTGATGTGTGATGAAAGGAATATCCTCTGTTCAAGGATATTGTCTACTTTGAATTATTGAGGCAATAAAACATGTTTTGCACCAAAATTACTTTTATGTGGGCTTAGTTGTTATTTTTATGTATTAAGCAAGAATATACTGTAAAAACTCTTAATACTCTTTGATCAAACTTTACTCAAATTTTGTTACAGTAGCCAAAAGTTAATCTTCCATAAAGGTCCTTAAGCTAACACTTATTTTAAGGGTCCCTAATCATATGGTAGAACACATCATTTTCTACAGTTTCCTATTTAGCGCCCAAACTCTGGAATAATCTACCTAACGCTGTTCGGGAAGCAGACACACTCTGTCAGTTTAAATCTAGATTAAAGACCCATCTCTTTAACCTGGCGTACACTTAACACACTAATACGCTTCTAATATTCAAATCCGTTAAAGGATTGTTAGGCTGCATTAATTAGGTCAACCGGAACCGGGAACACTTCCCAAAACACCCGATGTACTTGTTACATTGTAAAAAGAATGGCATCTCCACTAATATTAGTCTGTTTCTTTTTTATTCTGAGATCACTGCAGTCACCAGATCCAGTCCGCATCCAGATCAGATGGTGGATCAGCACCTAGAGACAACCTCTACAGCCCTGAATGTCAGCGGAGACCAGGACAAGTAGATGAGCCCCAGAGACAGATCCCCAGTGAAGACCTTGTCTCCTAGACGGCCATCGGGACAAGACAACAGGAACCAGATGAGTCCTCTGCACAATCTGACTTTGCTGCAGCATGAACAAACTGAACAACACGATGCTGGTTCGTCTGGTCAGAGGAGAACTGACCCCTGACTGAGCCTGGTTTCTCCCAAGGTTTTTTCTCCATTCTGTTATTGATGGAGTTTTGGTTCCTTGCCACTGTCGCCTCTGGCTTGCGTAGTTGGGGACACTTAATTTCCAGAGATATCGTCGACTTGATTGCACAGATACTATTTAAACTGAACTGAGCTGGATGACGACATCACTGAATTCCATGATGAACTGCCTTTAACTGAAAATTGAGAGTTTACTATTGTCCTTTTGCATTATTGACACACTATTTTCCTATTTAATACTGCAAAGCTGCTTTGACACAATCTGTATTGTTAAAAGCACTAATAAATAAATAGCTGGCAGTGGAGGATTCCTGGGAAGTGAACCAGTCTACCTGTGTTTCCCAGAATTGACTCCAGATCAGCTGGATCACCTGGAAATGGAGTCTCCATTCTCCCTGCAGTGTAAGCTGTCATGAGAGCACATCGTTCTTTACCTGCTTTACAGACTCACAGACACGCCTGTTTTACACAAGCCACTCAAAACAAAGAACCAGGAAACAGGAATCACGTGAGTTCAGGGAAAGAGAAACTGAAGTGTGGTTGAGCTGTTGTGTGTTTGTGTCTGTGTATTCATGCAGTAAAATGGCAGGAGCCAGAGTTTTTCAGGATGAGTTCATGTGTTCAGTGTGTCTGGATCTCATGAAGGATCCAGTGACTACTTCATGTGGACACAGTTACTGTAAGAGCTGTATTAGTGACTGCTGGGATCAGGTGAGAGTCTACAGCTGCCCTCAGTGCAGACAGACCTTCAGTCCAAGACCTGCTTTATCTAGAAACACCATGCTGGCTGAAGTGGTGGAGAAACTGAAGAAGAGGAAATGTCCTTCTGACTGGGATGCTGGAGATGTGCAGTGTGATGTCTGTACTGGAAGAAAATACAAAGCCGTCAAGTCCTGTCTGGTGTGTCTGGAGTCTTACTGTCAAACTCATTTTGAGCGGCATGAGGAGTTTCGCTCAGGAAAACAACACAAGGTGACTGATGCCACTGGACGACTGCAGGAGATGATCTGCCAGAAACATGAGAAGCTCCTTGAGGTTTTCTGTCGCACTGATCAGAAATGTATATGTATGCTGTGTACGATAGATGAACATAAAAACCACGACACTGTATCAGCTGCAGCACAGAGGACAGTGAAACAGGTATTTAACACTAGACACTGATGAAATATTGCTGACACTCGTTTCATATGTGTTTTAAATCAGTACCATATTAACAGCTTACAGCATTCAAAATGCACACGACAGCAGAAATGAACAGCAACTGCAAGAAGAGTTTCACTGTTCGCTGAAA
Source organism: Gymnocypris eckloni scoliostomus (assembly GCA_027564155.1). Taxonomy (NCBI): domain Eukaryota; kingdom Metazoa; phylum Chordata; class Actinopteri; order Cypriniformes; family Cyprinidae; genus Gymnocypris; species Gymnocypris eckloni. The sequence goes on along the minus strand of CM050415.1, from coordinate 8,267,345 downwards.
ATACACTGTAAACCTTTATCAACACAAACTTTCATGAAATAGCCTTTGATTAAGCAACATAAAATAATGGAGTGAACTATTCACCCGTTCTTTGACTAAATATACACTTCTGTCAGTCAAAATGTAAGCTCTGCTACACAGCAGAAACACTGTCTGTGATGCTCTACATCTGAGTCAGTTTCACTTTTATAATTATTGCATTCAATCACTTGATCTTTATGATAATTCATGTATGATGATTATAACAGATAGCCATTGGTTATCAGTTTCATTTTTACTGGATTAATTTGTTCACATGATGATTTAATGGCAGTAGTTTTCTGTGAGATTCACTATCATCCGTTTGTCCTGCAGAATCAGCCAAGGAGACACAGAAGGCGTTCCAGCAGAGAATCCAGCAGAGAGAGAAAGATCTCCAGCAGCTGAGAGAGGCTGTGGAGTCTCATAAGGTGAGTCTGGAGAAGAAGAGAAGTTTGTCTCAGTCTCAGTTCAGACTCACTGAAGCCTGAATCACTGTGTGTCCTAACAGCGCTCTGCACAGACAGCAGTGGAGGACAGTGAGAGGATCTTTAGTGAGCTCATCCGCTCCATTGAGAGAAGCTGCTCTGAGCTGATACAGCTGATCAGAGATCAGGAAAAGCTAGAAGTGAGTGGAGCTGAAAGACGACTGGAGCAACTGGAGCAGGAGATCAATGATCTGAGGAGGAGAGACGCTGAGCTGGAGCAGCTTTCACACACACAGGATCACATCCAGTTCCTGCAGGTAACACAGATCTAGAAGAACAGCATCATAGTGGACTTGAGCAGATCCTGCTGTGACAGGAGACTCACAGAGAAACATTACATGAGTGTCTTATTATATAATCATCAGTCAGACTCTCATCTGATCATCTTCTTTTAAAAAAGATGCGGTCACACTTTATATTAGGTGTCCTTAACTACTATGTACTTACATAAAAAATAAGTACAATATACTTATTGTGGTCATATTGTACTTCAAAACACTTCTGCTGCTATTGAGGTGGGATATGGGTAAGGTTAGAGACAGGTTTGGTAGTATGGGTAGGTTTAAGGGTGGGTTAAGTTGTAAGGGATGGGTCAACAGTGTAATTATAATATATACCTTATATAAAGTGGGACCAGAGATGCTGCTTACAAATAGGTTTCAGCTCTGGAAAACTCTTAGGAATAATTTCTTTCAGCTGTTTATCCTGGAAGACATGTGTAGCTGTTAAACACCACTAGTGTCACCAAGTGTTCAAAACTTCACTAACATTTCAGCTTTTTACTTCATGTTTCCTTCTGATTTATTACATAATAGTGAAATCAGTGAACTCGATAGTGCAGATTCTGAGAAACATTCATCAAAATTGGATCAGGTGATCTTCAAACTTGATCAAATTGATTTTTATTGGCCTGTAACACATTGATCAATTTGACCATGAAGACCCCAAACATGAAGTGAGCCTGTATATCAGCAATGCTTAATTTTATTGAAACCAAACCAAACCTGAGTATGTCTTGAGGATCCTTGCGAACTTTCAATATCTCTAAATTTATAAATAATGGGCAATATAATCGTAGCCTTTGAGCTGCTTTTCCTGAGCAAATCTACTCAACCTTACAATGAGACTCCATTGAAGTGCTTGAGCTGGTAGATGAACATATTATGTTCTTAGCAGATGTTTTATCATCCAAACTATTTCCTAAAAAGTTATCATATAGTGTAATTGTCAGATACTAGAATGTGTAGCTGAGCTCTAATGTGAAACAATGAATATGAGAAGAATGAAGCTGATGCTGTGAAAGTGCTGGATTGAGGTGAGTTACTAAACATCAGTCGAGTCAAATCTGATTTTGGAGCAGGTTATTGGGTGAAGTGTGGAGCTGATGAGTTTTGATATCTGTTTTCTGTAGAGTTTCCAGTCTCTCTCAGTGCCTCCTGAATCTACAGATGTGAATGATGATCTCTTCAGTTCTCTCTTCTCTTTTGATGATCTGAGAGAATCTGTTCATCAGCTGAGAGACAAACTGGAGGATTTCTGCAAAGAGGAACTCGAGAAGATCTCAGACAGAGGTAAAGTCCTCAAGATTCATCTGCTCTCAGAAACAGTCCATCATCATTTCATATCATGGAGAACATCATATTAGAAATGTCTTAGGAATGGATGCAGGGTCATGAGAATCACACTGTTCATGTTTGTTGATTTCCACAGTCACATTCACCAACATTGATCCCAGGACCAGGAATGACTTCCTACAATGTAAGTCAGTAAGAAAACAAGCAGAAAAACTCCCTGAGAGTGTTCATGTTCTTCTGTAGAAGGTGAAAGATAAGTTTTATAATTGATGATGTAAATGATTATTTGCACAGGATATCTGGTCATCTGTACTGAGACACTGATGATACACTGGACATGAAGAGTTCAGATACATGAAAAGATTAAACAGATTCATAATTCCTGATTCTGATGTGTTTTCTCTCCATCAGATTCCCATCAGCTCTCTCTGGATCTGAACACCATAAATAAACGCCTCCGTCTGTCTGAGAGCAACAGAGTGATTACATACACTAAAACAGTCCAGTCATATCCTGATCATCCAGACAGATTTCAGTATTATTCTCAGGTGTTGTGCAGAGAGAGTATGTGTGGACGCTGTTACTGGGAGCTGGAGTGGAGTAGAGATAAAGGTTTGCATATATCAGTGTCATATAAGACCATCAGAAGGAAGGGACGGGGTAGAGAGTGTTGGTTTGGATCTAATGATCAGTCCTGGAGTTTGCGCTGCACTCCCTCTAGTTACTCATTCTCGCACAATAACCTAGTGACTGATCTCTCTGTAAAGTCCATCAGCAGTAGAATATGAGTGTTTGTGGATCACAGTGCAGGAACTCTGTCCTTCTACAGCGTCTCTGACAGAATGAGCCTCATCCACACAGTCCAGACCACATTCACTCAGCCGCTCTATCTGGGGTTTTATGTTTATGAATCATCAGTGAAACTGTTGATGAATCAGAATAGATTGATGAGAGATTCTACCCATAATGCTTTGAGCTGCATGATAAATCAGTAACAGTGAGATGTTATAGAGTCTCTTCTTTTCTCTTCATGACATTAATGCCGCAGCTGAACTTCTGTCAGTGAAATAACGTCAGAATAAATGCGTGTAATAAATCCTTGCATAGACAGTAAGATCAGTGTGTTTGTGTGTGTGTGTGTGTGTGTGAGAGAGAGTCCTACTGAGTGACCATGTGTTTCTGTGATTTTCTCTGTTTGTGTTGATTGAAATAAGTCATTTCGTTTTTAATGCCGTATTACATCATTTTTATTATTACTATCAAAACTACCTTTCAGTTCAAATGATCACACATTGTCAGACCTGTGTCCCCATGTCTTGTGTCTCCCTTCCTCTTGTGCCCATATATGGCCCTTCCTGTCCTCATTCTCTCATCATTAGTTAATTAGTCCCAATCTGTGTTTGATTACTCCGCACCTGTTACTACCAATCAAGCTCCCTTATATAACATCACTCCATCCAAATGTACATGGTCTAGTCTCAAGGTTACAAGCTCACTGGTTGGATCCCTCTCACGACTTTGACGTCTTCTGCTCCCATTGTCTATCCGCCAAGGGAAAGATAAGCACTCGATATTCCTCTGTTTGTAGAGCTTCAGTGAACTTTGAGTTTTGCATTTACCTTTTTGTGTTACCTTCAGTTGTTTGATTAAAGAAGCTCTTACCTATCCTCGTGTGCCTCTCCATCCAAGTTGTGACACCCAGTCAATAAATTATCTTAATTATTCACCTTATGGCGCTCCAGTCCTTTTCAGTGTTTGTATTATTTTGTCGTCTTTTTTTTATTGTCATGCATTTCATTTTTCAACATTTAGGTAACGTTTTTGATTACAGCCCGCAATGTAATTATTAAACATAATTTACAGCTTACCTATTTGTAACTATAGAGTATCTCCATAGTACCTACTCATAGGTATAAGGGAACAATATGCAACATTTGGGGAATAAGGGGGTAATAACCTGCGGAATTATAAAGCATTTAAATGAAGTTTTATAAACTAAGTTCGGGAGGAGCACTTCAGATACTCAGCCTAATTAACACAGGTGGTACGCAATCTAGGTAATCAACCTTGGACATAAATACAGCTGACTTACCTCCATCTAGTCGACGGTTAAGCAGCATCCCTCCACCACCCCTTCTCCACCAATATCACTAGAATTCTCATCACACAATGGGGGGGTACTCTGGGTTCGGGCCATTCCCGGCTAGGAGCCCTCCCCCAGGACAGCACGCCTACAAAGTATTACCTTACACGCCAAATATGCATTACGTTTATCGTGCTAGTAGATGTAAGTGTGAAATCGTGAAACTGTACGTATTTTATAACTATAGGGTACCTATTCTGAAATTATGTGGTATGTATGAGACTCAGATCGACATTTAGACTGTTAGTATTTCATAAGAAAGGTGTAACTATTCTAAAATTACGTGGTATTTATAACCTACTGTGTTAGGCAACAATATTATGATTTAGAACAAGTTGCCTTATGATAACACAAAATATATGATGCAGTATAATTTTACACTACGTACTGGGTTGTTTTATTATAACATATGTCTAACATGAATGATACAAAAAGTAAAATGTAGTAGTATAATTTAGTAATTATAGTAAAGTTAAAAACCACAATAGTCTTTATACAATTTTACCACAGTTTACTTAAGAATATATGCTATAGTATTTACTAGTGTTTCTTTATGTAGGGGTCAATGATATTACTAAAGTATGGGGAAATTTAATGAATTTCTGCTATGATTTGGTTTAAACATTTTGGTTTTACTTTATTTTTACTATTTTAACACATTCTGTTGACTATAAGTAACGTTGCAACTATATAACTACTGACTATCAGTGTGTTAGTAGAGTATTAGTAGACTGGTAGGGTTAGGGTTAGAATAAGTTGACATGTTCTTGTAAAGTTACTTATAGTCAGTAGAATGTCTGTTGAGATGCTATCACATCAAAGAGTTAGCAGATATTAATCAGACAGTCTACTAATATTATAATTAGTGGTGGGCCGTTATCGGCGTTAACGTGCTGCGTTAACGCGAGACTCTTATCGGCGATAAAAAAAATATCGCCGTTAATCTATTCTCAAAGTTGGGTTGGGAGCTGGGTCTATACTACGCACTATGATGACTTTCACCCTGATATTTTAGCGCGGATGTATACCTAGCCGAATTGCACTGTAGGGGGCGAGCAGAGTCTTGAACTAGAGGCTCGCAGTCCGTGATGGACAGATTGTTAACGGCTGGTCTATGTGGTAATACAATCGGACAGGACATCCAAACGCTCACCTATCATTCATCAACCTCAAACATGGCTTTTCATCTGAAAGATGTATGTAGTAGCAACTTTACATGGCCGCTCAATATGATGTTAACCTAGAGAAATGTGCGCTATTGAAGTGTTTGTGTGGAAGCGACGCTTTGCGCAGGACAGGCTCCGTGCGCTCACTTGCTCTTAAAATCTCCGTAATTTTGGTCATACAGATAAAAGTAGCCTAATACATCTTTCGAATCTGTAAATACTCACGTTTATTTGTGTGCACTCAGAATAACAACGAAACGTTGCGCTTTTAAGCAAACAGGATGCGCTTTAGGTCTCATGTGAACTTGAGAATTCACTCCCGTGTCACCCTCTGCTTGAACCTGTGTGTATGCCTAACGTTACTGTGAAATTACCACATCAGACGTGACGTGCTAACATGGATGCAGCTATGAAGCCGCCGGGTTTGCTTCAGGGAACATTTATTTTAAGAAGCTTCCCAATGGAAACTGTAAACAGTTCATCACGACCTCTTATGTAGGCCTACAGTTCAAAATTCATGTTTAACTGAATAAACAGTTAGTAAACACAAGTACATCTTATTGAACATAGTTTATTTTCATCACCAATTATCATAGTAGAACAGCTTTCTCAAGCAGTTTGTGATGCATTTTGGAAACAGGAGATGCGCCCTGGTCTAATGCGCCACCTGGCTTGAGAAACCCGTTCTCAAAGACTTACTTTTAGTCATTATTTGGGTAGCACATATTCTGAATGCCTTCGCAGAATTCAAATGAGCCATTTTAATCTAGATTAATTCCAAAATTAATCTAGATTAATCTAGATTAAAAAATTAATCTATGCCCACCCCTAATTATAATTTGTTGACATGTAGAAGCAAAGTGTCATGGGACGGTGAGAGAGGGCACCGCAGATGAACAGAGGTCTGGGTCCAAATGCACGTAAGCAAGTTTTTTAATAAACAAAAAGGCTAACAGGCAAAAAAACAAAACCATACAAAAACGGGACACCACAGACGGCAACACAGTGCTGGTGTCCCGAGCGCAAAACCGAACATACTCGGTAACAGGTAGCCGGAACACAGTGAGAATCTAAATACACACATGTGCATAAACAATATAGCCAGACAGAGTGGTGCGTGAGGACGGAATATAAAGACTGTGATGATGCGGAACAGCTGAGGATGTGCTTAGTGACAGGTGTGTGGAATGAAGGGAAAATGAGTCCAGGAGGAAGGGAGATGGCGACCTCTGGTGGTGAGAGGGAGGAACGCCGGGCTTGGACTCCTGACATAACCCCCCTTAAAGGAACGGCTTCCAAACGTTCCCGAGCATCCCACAAGGGGAACGGCAGAAAGGGGGCGGAGTAGGGGGAGGAATGGGGGGGCCTCGGGGGCTGTGTGAGCGGACACCGCCGCCTCGGGAGAAACGTGAGCGGACACCGCCACCTCGGGATAAACGTGAGCGGACACCGCCACCTCGGGATAAACGTGAGCGGACTCTGCCGCCTCGGGAGAAATGTGAGCGGACTCCGCCGCCTCGGGAGAAACGTGAGCAGACTCCGCTGCCTCGGGATGAACGTAAGCGGACACCGCCGCCTCGGGATGAATGTGAGCGGACACCGCTGCCTCGGGAGCTGTGTGGGCGGACACCGCCACCTCTGGAGGAACGTGAGCGGGCACCGCTGCCTCGTGAGCTGTGTGAGCAGACACCGCCACCTCGGGAGCTGTGTGAGCTGACACCACCATCTCGGATGAAACATCAGCAAGCTCTACCGCTTCGAAAAGGCCTGAAGCAAGCTCTGCTACCTCAGGGGAGACATCAGCGGGCTCCACCGCTTCTAGAAGGCCCGACGTGAGCTCCGCCACCTCGGAGGAAATATCCGCGGGCTCCACCGTTTCGAGAGGCCACAAAGCGAGCTCCGCCACCTCAGAGGAAGCATCAGCAGGCTCAACCACTTCGAGAGGGCCTGAAGCGAGCTCCGCTACCTTGGAGGAATCACGAGCGGGCTCCGCAGCTAACTCCACCCTGAAGGCCGAGCCGCTCAGATGCAGAGCCAGGTTGAGATAGTCCTCCAGCGACTCCTCGGGGTTCCAGTATGGCATCCTGGATTTAAAGGGCTCGGCCAGGCCCCCCCAGGAGAAGACTAGGAGGCAGGTTTTCTCTGTCGCCGACCGACTTCCCAGGCGTGCCCGGCATACTCCACAATGCTCCCATCTCCCTGCCGGACAGTAATGAGCTTCCCCGCTGGACCCATGTCTGCTGGCTATATTCTGTCACGGGACGGTGAGAAAGGGCACCACGGATGAACAGAGGTCTGGGTTCAAATGCAGTTAAGCAAGTTTTTTAATAAACAAAATGCCAACAGGCAAAAAACAAAGCAATATACAAAACGGGACACCACAGACAGCAACACAGTGCTGGTGTCCCAAGCGCAAAATATAATACATACTCGGTAACAGGTAGCCGGAACACAGTGAGAATCTAAATACACACATATGCATACATACACGTGGATAAACATGAACATGTGCATAAACAATATAGCCAGACAGAGTGGTGCGTGAGGACGGAATATAAAGACTGTGATGATGGGGAACAGCTGAGGGTGTGCTTAAGAGACAGGTGTGTGGAATGAAGGGAAAATGAGTCCAGGAGGAAGGGAGATGACGACCTCTGGTGGTGAGAGGGAGGAACGCAGGGCCTGGACTCCTGACACAAAGTTACTTTTGGCGCTTTTCCACTGCATGGTACGGCACGGTACGGTACGGTTCACTTTTGGGGGGTTTTCCACTGGGTACTGTACCTGGTACCTGATACTTTTTTAGTACCACTTCGGTCGAGGTTCCATCGAGCTGTACCGTTACCAAAACGTGACGTGTAAACTCTGCTGATCACTGATTGGCCTGAGAAAATCGTCATTACTGCGTCACTGAACTTGCGACACGAGACCCTCCTCTATAGCCCGACCCGCTAGATTTAAATCAGCACAGCCAGCGAAGGATCGGACGCAACTTCTGTTTAAACAAACGCACATTTTTGCATCAACCACAAAATAGCAGTGTCGTTGTCTGTTGAGGAAGTACAGATGTTCTTCTCGTTGATAGCCGAGGAGCGGATCCAGCGAGAGCTTGATGGCACGACGCCGAAGGAAAAAGCCTTATGTATATAACGTTACTTTTGAACTTGCTATATTTTCAGAGTATGTTTTCTGTTTATATTTGTACCTCTGTATCTGTGTTTTGCTTCAATTAAAAACAATCTGATCAAATAAGTGTACCTCCAGACTATATTAAATATGTATCATTGTATGAGCACGTAATGAACCTCTTGAAAAAGACAAATGATTAATGCCGCGATTATAAAAACCATCACATAAATAAATAAAAACAAGGGATACATTGTACATTTTGAAATATTCAAAAGTTTATTGATAATTCACTTTACAGAACACGCTGCATGAATAGTTAACTAATCAAGTAACGCAGCACACCTGCACGAACATCCTTGCTCTCCTCATCTACAGCCCGTGGCACTGCCACCACAGTCTCTGCTGCTGGGGGTAAATCACAAGCATTCTCATAGACCTCTCCATTGCTGTTAAAAACATCCACATGCCGAGAGTGAAGAACACTATTCCGTCTCCTTTCTTTGTTGTGAGTTTGTTTGTGGCACGTTTACGATGATGTCATGGCAGTAGATTATATGGTTATATAGATTATAACGACGCGTGAATAATCCCGCCCACTCTATAGCGGTACTAAACTGCGGTGGAAATGCAAACCGACCCGAACTGAGCCGTACCGAGCCGTGCCGAACTGTACCGTACCATGCAGTGGAAAAGCGCCATTATTGTAGACAGAATGTTCAAAAGGGACCATCAAAATAAAGTGTTACCATTTTTATATGAAAATGTACCTGATGAAAGAGCATTGTATATGGTCATCTCAGCAGCGAGTCAGTCAGCAGCATACCGTCGAGGTGCAATACAGTGGAAAATTAGATTACCTTTTTTCAGCTGCTCCCAGGATATAACATATGAATATAACATCATAATACACAACGCATTTATATTTACTGTATAATTGATGTTTTTTGATAGCTGTAATGCTGTTGGTGCACTTGAGCTTCCGCATGTGGTTTGAGGCATGTAGAATAAAATGTACTACAACATTTTTTCTTAACTACTATGCAAATATACACCCTTGTTATATGTAGTTACTGTGCAAGTGTAACATCCGCGGGCTGTAATTTAAACTGTTCACTTGTTACCCTCTTGTCACGTGTAGTTACTGTGTAAGTGTAATATCCGCAGGCTGTAATCTAAAGTGATCCCTTGCTACCCTCTTGTTGAATGTAGTTACTGTGTAAGTGTAACATCCGCGGGCTGTAATTTAAAGTGATGCCTTGTTACCCTCTTGTTACATTACGTGTAGTTACTGTGTAAGTGTAACATCCGCGGGCTGTAATTTAAAGTGATGCCTTGTTACCCTCTTGTTACGTGTAGTTACTGTGTAAGTGTAACATCCGCGGGCGGTAATCTAAAGTAATGCCTTGTTACCCTCTTGTTACGTGTAGTTACTGTTTAAGTGTAATATCCGCGGGCTGCAATGTAAAGTGATCCCTTGTTACCCCTTGTTGAATGTAGTTACTGTGTAAAGTGTAACATCCGCGGGCTGTAATCTAAAGTGATCCCTTGTTACCCTCTTGTTACGTGTAGTTATTGTGTACCGCGGGCTGTAATCTATAGTGATCCCTTGTTACCCTCTTGTTGAATGTAGTTACTGTGTAAGTGTAACATCCGCGGGCTGTAATTTAAAGTGATGCCTTGTTACCCTCTTGTTACATGTAGTTACTGTGTAAGTGTAATATCCACGGGCTGTAACCCAAAGTGATGCCTTGTTACCCTCTTGTTACGTGTAGTTACTGTGTAAGTGTAATATCCGTGGGCTGTAATCTAAAGTGATCCCTTGTTACCCTCTTGTTACATGTAGTTACTGTGTAAGTGTAACATCCGCAGGCTGTAATTTAAAGTGATGCCTTGTTACCCTCTTGTTGCATGTAGTTACTGTGTAAGTGTAACATCCGCGGGCTGTAATTTAAAGTGATGCCTTGTTACCCTCTTTTTGCATGTAGTTACTGTGTAAGTGTAACATCCGCGGGCTGTAATTTAAAGTGATGCCTTGTTACCCTCTTGTTGCATGTAGTTAATGTGTAAGTGTAACATCTGCTGGCTGTAATTTAAAGTGATTGAAGTTACTCACTGAGTAATACAAATAAAAGTGGTCATGATGTGGTGAAGCTCACATTCAGCTGCTTATTTCAAACGGATATGCATTTTCTATTGTCATTAACAAAGAACAAAAACAGCCTCCCACATTTACACGACTATGCATATGCATGTGATAATTTTATTACATTGATCCCAATTAAACTGTCTTTCTCCAGAGTGAATGCGCAGATGATTGCTGAAATTACTTTTATAAACCTTGTCACACTAAGGAAAACAACGAATTATTTCTAGAATGAGTTTGCAAATTATGTTTCTGGCTTATGTGATATGGGAAGCTCATGTCACACTGAGCACAGTTGAAAGGCTTCTCTCCAGTGTGAACTCATGTGCATCTTAAGGTTTCCTTTAACCGTGGAGCTCTTTCCACACAGTTTGCAGGTGAAAGGCTTCTCTCCAGTGTGAACTCATGTGCATCTTAAGGTTTCCTTTAACCGTGAAGCTCTTTCCACACAGTTTGCAGGTGAAAGGCTCCTTCTCCAGTGTGAAGTCTCATGTAATACTCCAGGTTTGCTCTGTTTGTTAAATTCATTCCACATTGATAGCATATGTAAGGCTTCTCCCCGATGTGATTTTTTTACATGATTCTCAAGGTGACTCCTGTCTGTGAAACTCCTTTCACACTGATGAAAGTATAAAACGGTCATCTCCTGAGTGAATACTCATGTGATGATTAAAGTGTGCTTTATATTTGAAACCCTTTCCACACTGATTACAAGCAAATGGATCCTCTCCAGTGTGAATTCTCATGTGAGTCTTAAAGGTGCCATAGAATGAAAAACTGTATTTACCATGGCATAGTTGAATAATGACAGTTCTGTAAATGGAAATGGCATACCGTGAGCCTCAAACACCATTGTTTCCTCCTTTTTATGTAAATCCTGTGCAAGCAAAAGACCACTGAAAAATAGGCGAATCAGAGCATAACACAGACTGTGATGTTACAGTCAGGATCACTAATAGTTACGCCCCCAACATTTGCATATACACGCCCATGTTCTATGCCAAACAACACTGCACAGCCGAACCATCAGAAGTTCTGCAGGTATTGTGAAGAAACAAGCGAGGACAAGAGTGAAAACGGCAGATCATGGAAATCAATTTTAAGTTCCAGGCTGTGCAGGGGGTGTGATCCGCAGGGATGGGTTGGTGTCTGTGTTTGGAAAGGTTCGGAAAACAAAAAACGCATTCTAATAAAATAATGTGAGCCACTAACGGGACATGGTTAGCTTCTTACTAACCGTAATGTTACATTACAGTAAATAAGATTTCACTTATCACATAAACAGAGTAAGGAGAGATGACTGAGGATGATGGTGAATGATTTACAGATCCTGAGCACCACTGACAAGCATCTAATCTTGTAAAATGTGTGGTAAGTACTGCCGCTCCATGGTATAAACAGAGTACGTGCGATCGCGAAAGTGAAAAGTGATTATGCATTCGAAAGCAGTTTCAATGCCCCACATATTAAAGGGATAGTTCACCCAAAAATGAAAATTCTGTCATTATTTACTCACCCTCAAGTAGTTCCAAACCTGTATGAATGCCTTTGTTCTGATGAATGAATGATGCATTTATATAGCGCTTTTTGTGTATTGTTGTACACCCAAAGCGCTTTACAATCATGTGGGAGGTCTCTCCTCAACCACCATCAGTGTGCAGCATCCACTTGGATGATGCGACAGCTGCCACAGGACAACGGCGCCAGTGCGCTCACCACACACCAGCTACAGGTGGAGAGGAGAGAGAGATATCAATCAAGTGGATGGGGATTATTAGGAGGCCATGATTGACAAGGGCCAGTGGAGGGAATTTGGCCAGGACACCGGGGTTACACCCTACTCTTTACGAGAAGTGCCATGGGATTTTTAATGACCACAGAGAGTCAGGACCTCGGTTTAACGTCTCATCCGAAAGACAGTGCTTGTTGACAGTATAGTGTCCCCATCACTATACTGGGGTGTTAGAACCCACACAGACCACATGGTGAGCACCCCCTGCTGGCCTCACTAACACCTCTTCCAGCAGCAACCTAGTTTTCTCAGGAGGTCTCCCATCCAGGTACTGACCAGGCTCAACCCTGCTTAGCTTCAGTGGGCAACCAGTCTTGGGCTGCAGGGTGATATGGCTGCTGATGAACAAAAAGGAAGATATTCTGAAGAATCTGGGAAACAGAGCAGTTCTGGGGCACTATTGACTTCCATAGTGGGGTTTTTTCCTACTATGTAAGTCAATGGTGCCCCAAACCAGCCTGGTTACAAACTTTCTTCAAAATATCTTCCTTTGTGTTCGGCAGATTAAGAAATTAATACAGGTTTGGAACTACTTGAGGGCGAGTAAATGATGACAGAATTTTCATTTTGGGAGAACTATCCCTTTAATATGTAGGGCATTGAAACTGCATTCGAATGCATAATCACTTTTCACTTTCGAGATTCGCGATCGCACGTACTCTGTTTACTATGGAGCGGCACAACGTACAGGTTTGGAACTACTTGAGGGTGAGTAAATGACAGAATTGTCTTTTTTTGGAGAACTATACCTAGTATATACCTAGGATATTAGCCTCTGAGGCCCGCATTTTATATCCAGTATAATTATTACCCAACAATATACAGTGCTCAGCGTAAATGAGTACACCCCCTTTGAAAAGTACAATTTTAAACAATATCTCAATGAACACAAAAACCATTTCCAAAATGTCGACAAGACTAAGTTTAATATAACATCTGTTTAACTTATAACATGAAAGTAAGGTTAATAATATAACTTAGATTACACATTTTTCAGTTTTACTCAAATTAGGGTGATGCAAAAATGAGTACACCCCACAACAAAAACTAGTAAATCTAGTACTTTGTATGGCCTCCATGATTTTTAATGACAGCACCAAGTCTTCTAGGCATGGAATGAACAAGTTGGCGACATTTTGCCAGATCTATCTTTTTCCATTCTTCAAGAATGACCTCTTTTAGAGATTGGATGCTGGATGGAGAGTGATGCTCAACTTGTCTCTTCAGAATTCCCCATAGGTGTTCGATTGGGTTCAGATCAGGAGACATACTTGGCCACTGAATCACTTTCACCCTGTTCTTCTTCAGAAATCCAACAGTGGCCTTAGATGTGTGTTTAGGATCATTGTCATGTTGGAAAAGTGCACGACGACCAAGGGCTCGGAGGGATGGTAGCATCTTCTCTTTCAGTATAGAGCAGTACATTTGTGAATTCATGATGCCATCAATGAAATGCAGCTCCCCGACACCAGCAGCACTCATGCAGCCCCACATAAGGACACTGCCACCACCATGTTTCACTGTAGGCACCATGCATTTTTCTTTGTATTCCTCACCTTTGCGACGCCATACAGTTTTGAAGCCATCAGTTCCAAAACATTTTTCTTGGTCTCATCACTCCAGAGTATAGAGTCCCAGTAGTCTTCATCTTTGTCAGCATGGGCCCGCAAACTCTAGGCGGGCTTTTTGTGCCTAGGCTTTAGGAGAGGCTTCTTTGTGGACGGCACCCATGCATGCCATTCCTCTGCAGTGTACGCCGTATTGTGTCACGGGAAATAGTCACCCCAGTTTGGCTTTCTACTTCTTTAGATAACTGCAGTGAACTTGCATGTCGATTTTCTTCAACCCTTCTCATCAGAAGACGCCCTAATGAGGTGTTAACTTCCGTGGACGACCTGGACGTCTCTGTGAGATGGTTGCAGTTCCATCTTTTTTAAATGTTTGTACCACTTTTGCTACAGTATTCTGACTGATAAGTAAAGCTTTGCTGATCTTCTTGTAGCCTTCACCTTTCTTGTGTAAAGAAATTATTTTCTTTCTCAGGTCTTGTGACATTTCTCTTCCATGTGGTGCCATAGCTGACAGCATGAAATGGGAAGGGGTTTTCTTTAAGTAACACCCTTTTATAGTCAACTGTCACCTGTGTAATGAATAATTAGACTCACCTGTGGTTGGATTCTTGTTAAATTAGACATTTGTAGTCTAAAATGTAGCTTTGCTCCAGAGACTTTCAATGGGGTGTACTCATTTTTGCATCACCCTAATTTGAGTAAAACTGAAAATTTTGTTCTCTAAGTTATATTATTAACCTTACTTTCATGTTATAAGTTAAACAGATGTTATATAAAACTTAGTCTTGTCAACATTTTGGAAAATGTTTTTGTGTTCATTGAGATATTGTTTAAAATTGTACTTTTCAAAGGGGGTGTACTCATTTACGCTGAGCACTGTAACTGCGCAAGAAAGTATTGAAATATATATTTCCCCAGTGTATCCTTCTTGATGTGTGAGCTACTGAAATGCCCCGCACAGTAAAACAGCCAATCAGAGCAGAGCTCACCTTTGAGCTGCACTGTGAATCAGCCAATCAGAGCAGAGCTCAACATTATTATTCATGACCCTTCCAAATAAGGTAATAACAGACACATCCTAGGGTTGTAAATGAACATTTAAAACCTTTTCTGTATATTTTTTCTCCCTTACCTAAACCACATACATTCTATGTAGATATCAGAGAACAATTTAAAATATTGTATCAATGCATTCTATGGCACTTTTCAAATGTTCTTTTGCATGAAGCTCTTCCCACTCAGTTTGCAGGAGTAAGGCTTTTCACCAGTGTGATTTGTCATGTGGGCATTAAGATTTCTTTTCTGACAAAACTCTTTCCACACTGAGAGCACACAAATGGCTTCTCTCCAGTGTGAACTCTCATGTGATCCTTAAGATTTTCTTTTCGGCTGAAGCTCTTCTCACACAGTTTGCAGGAGTAAGGCTTTTCTCCAGTGTGATTTGTCATGTGGGCATTAAGATCTCTTTTCTGACTAAAAAACTCTTTCCACACTGAGAGCAGACAAACAGCTTCTCTCCAGTGTGAACTCTCATGTGATTCATAAGATTTTCTTTTTAGCCTGAAGCCCTTCCCACACAGTTTGCAGGAGTAAGGCTTTTCTCCAGTGTGATTCGTCATATGGTCATCAATATCTCTTTTCTGACTAAAACTCTTGCCACACTGAGAGCAGATGAACGGCTTCTCCAGTGTGAACTCTCATGTGATTCTTAAGATTATCTTTTCGTCTGAAGCCCTTCCACACAGTTTGCAGGAGTAAGGCTTTTCTCCAGTGTGATTCGTCATGTGGTCATCAATATCTCTTTTCTGTCTAAAAGTCTTTCCACACTGAGAGCAGATGAACGGCTTCTCTCCAGCATGAATTTTCAAGTGGTCTTCAAAGCCTTGTTTTTGAGCGAAACTCTGTCCACACTGTTTGCAGTTGTACGGTTTCTCTCTAGTATGAATTCTCATGTGGCCTGTAAGGATTTTGTTCCGTGTAAAACTCTTTCCACACTGAGAGCATATGAATGGCTTCTCTCCAGTGTGAACTCGCATGTGAGTCTTAAGATTTCCTTTTAGTAAGAAACTCTTTCCACATAGTTTGCATGAGTAAGGCTTCACTCCAGTGTGGATTTTCAAGTGGACTCTAAGGCTGTCTTTTAGACTGAAACTCTTTCCACATTGTTCACAAATGTAAAGTTTCTCTCCAGTGTTAATTCTCATGTGGGCATTAAGGTTCATATTTTCTGTTTTATCAGTCTGTGAGTAACTAAATGATTCTTCACCAGTCATGAAGTTTTTCTCTTCCATTTCATTTAGTTCTTGACTCTCCTCTTTCAAAGCCATCAGGTCTAGGGTTAAAAAGAAACAAAACAAGTTACCACCAGTTTAACCTGTTAAACAGCGCTCCCCATTTTGGGACTCACAGTTGAAAAAGACGTACCAAATTTTAAAATTATAACAGGTGCTGACTTCAGTGTGCTACACACACAATTTTGATGTCTTTGCAAAGAAGACCCTTTGGGCTTTATTATCCATCATCAAGTTGATAATGCTCAAAAAGATAAAAAGTTATAGAGACTGAAATGCATTTGAAAATATTTGATCCCCTGCTGATTTTGTACATTTGCCTACTGACAAGAAATTATCAGTTTGTAATTTTAATGGTAGGTTTATTTGAACAGTGAAAGACAGAAAAACCAAACAAACCAGAAAACCACATTTAAAAAAAGTCATTAATTGATTTGCATTTTAATGAGTGAAATAAGTATTTGACCCCTTCACAAAACATGATTTAGTACTTGGTAGCAAACCCCTTGTTGGAAATCAGAGGTCAGACGTTTCTTGTAGTTGGCCACCAGGTTTGCACACATCTCAGGAGGGATTTTGTCCCACTCCTCTTTGCAGATCCTCTCCAAGTGATTAAGGTTTTGAGGCTGACATTTAGCAAATCAAACCTTCAGCTCCCTCCACAGATTTTCTATGGGATTAAGGTCTGGAGACTGGCTAGGCCACTCCAGGACCTTAATGTGCTGCTCCTTGAGCCACTCCTTTGTTGCCTTGGCCGTGTGTTTTGGGTCATTGTCATGCTGGAATACCCATCCACGACCCATTTTCAATGCCCTGGCTGGCAGTACATGGTCCCTTTGATGCGGTGAAATTGTCTTGCCCCCTTAGCAGGAAAAACACCCCCAAAGTATAATGTTTCCACCTCCATGTTTGACGGTGGGGATGGTGTTCCTGGGTCATTGGCAGCATTCCTCCTCCTCCAAACACGGAGAGTTGAGTTGATGCCAAAGAACTGGATTTTGGTCTCATCTGACCACAACACTTTCACCCAATTCTCCTCTGAATCACTGGCAAACTTCAGACGGGCCTGTACATGTGGTTTCTTGAGCAGGGGGACCTTGCAGGCGCTGCATGATTTCAGTCCTTCATGGCGTAGTGTGTTACCAATTGTTTTCTTGGTAACTATAGCCCCAGCTGTCATGAGATCATTGAAAAGATCCTCCCGTGTAGTTCTGGGGTGATTACTCTCCGTTCTGATGATCATTGAAACTCCACGAGGTGGGATCTTGCATTGAGCCACAGACAGAGGTAGATTGTACAGTTATTTAGTGTTTCTTCCATTTGCGAATAATCGCACCAACTGTTGTCACCTTCTCCCCAAGCTGCTTGTCTATGGTCTTGTAGCCCATTCCAGCCTTGTGTAGGTCTGCAATCTTGTCCCTGACATCCTTGGACAGCTCTTTGGTCTTGGCCATGGTGGAGAGTTTAGAATCAGATTGATTGATTGCTTCTTTGGACAGGTGTCTTTTATACAGGATAAGAGCCTATAAGAGCACTACATGTCACACTGTGCGACATGGATCTAATACACTTATAAGATACGATGCTATAGTTACTATAGAAGAATAAAATAACGGCAATCAATGTTATATTATGCGGTGCATTTCAGTTAGGAATATTTTGGCTCGGATTGTTTGCATTTGTGAACTTACTTTATTCATATATGCCATTTGGATAAATATTCTGTCTTTTATATTGAAAATAGGTACCATGTCAAAAATTGCGTACTGGCTCTTCAAGAATCGTGTCAGTTAAGTCTAGCGGCTGTACGTTCTTTGGTAAACAGCAGAGGCACACAATTTTCTTTGCCGCATCCCTGATATTTGAGATTTAGGATTATATTTTGTTTTATTATTTTATCTCTAATTCAAGATTAAAGCAATTTATTGAACCAGAAAACGGATTACCTGGATTGCATTATAGGACACGGTGCAAGTAAAACAGAAATTTAAACCAAGATGCACACTCACAGTGGTGATGTCATTGATTTTGATGAGAGAATGCAAGGGCATGGAATGTTCATTTTTCCTTACTTCTAATATTTTTTTTGCACCATGGTCCCATAATGATTCAGTAAAAAAACAAAAGAAATGAACGATGAAATTACGAGACAAATAACAGAGATTCAAGACACAGAATGACCGAAGAAAGACTTTTGGAAAGACTTGACCAACCTGTTTGTTGCTCTGTATATTCTTGTTTGACTCTGAAAGCTTCTTCAATCTTCATGTCTTCACTCTCCTCTTTAATAAAAGCCATCTGTATAACAGTGTGGTTCAGCAGGAGTTTTTCTGTGTGTATAAGATGAGGATAATTAACAGACAGATCTCTGTGTGTGTCTCAATCAGCTCCCTAGTTCAGTAGTGTGCACACTAGTAAGAGAGTCAGTCTCCATTAACATCATCTTTATAACAGTGTGATTCAGGAGGAGTTTCTCCGTGTTTAAGATGAGAATAATTAACAGACAGGTCTCGGTGTGTGTCTCAATCCGCTCCCTAGTTCAGTATTCAGCACACTAGTAAGAGAGTCAGTCTCCATAAACATCATTTTTATAATAGTGTGCTTCAGCAGGAGTTTCCTTTCAAGATTACACTCGTACTGCGTCGAAGACGCTGTATGGGAAAAACTATTTTTTCCTCTTCAACTGAAGCCGATTTCAACTAGTTATATTACTAGTTTCAGTTATAACTACACGTTGAATGGTTCATCTAGGATTAAAAAATGAACCAATCCACGACGGTGGCGAGTGAGCCAATGGCTATTCAGCCCGCCAAAATGGGAGGAGCATCTGTGTATATAATCAGCTGCTCTAGCCACCACATCTCAGATTTCTTCTCTTTAGCGACAAACTCCCTTCTTCACTGACTCTTCGCTGATGCCGGGATCTGTCGTTGAATGCGCCTCAGCAGCCGAATAGGAGCTCTTGCAGCTACCAGCTCGCAGACTCGGTCATCCCCTCCAGCTATCCGGTAAGATCTAGAAAATTTCAGCGTGGCGTTGTTGCAAATGCCGCGCCGTCATTGTAAGACGTGCGGGAATCTCCTGCACGCTGATGACACTCACGCTGAGTGTGTGTCTAGCTTTCTTTTCAGAGAGCAACCCTGCCCCTCACTCCCTCTCATTTTCTTTCTCCCAGAAATCTGTGAGAAAAAAAACAGTGGGCAGAGGATTTGAGCGGCCGGTGACAAGCAAGTTCACATCGGCTTAATGCCCACGTGCCTCGCCGTCACCGCAGAGGGAGAGAGCATTTGCCCATCCTCTTCACTCAACATGAGCGACGCTGATCTTGTTCAGTGCGAAATAGATGACAGCCTTTTTTTTCTGGCGGCTTCGGACGCGGAAGAGTTATCGGGCTCTGTGACTGACCCCGGCCTCTTACCGTCGTCCTCTTCATGTAATGCCAGACTCAGAGCGGATGAGGAGCTCATGACAAATGCTATCAATGAGCTCGGGCTCGAATGGTCTCCGCTGAGGAGCCATCTCGCAACAGGCTGCACGAGTGTTTTCTCACGGGGCGCTTTTAAGCCCCCCGCCAACGCTCGTCCCCCTTCTACTGAAGTTCATATGAGCTCACAATATTGTGGCACGCCCCCCACTCGTCTCGTATCCGTCCTTCTGCTTCAGCTGTTCTCAAATCTGTTGACAGCACTGAAGAAAAAAGGATACGAGCACCTGCCTCCTCTGAATAAGTCTGTGGCCGCACATCTCTGCCCACCCACAGCTATGGGATGGAAGGCAAGGGCGAGCCAGCCGTCCAAGCCGTGCAGAGCCACATCTGCACTTGCTGGACGCGCCTACTCGGCGGTTGGACAAGTGGCTTCAGCGTTGCACTCTATGGCTGTGCTCTAGGTCTTCCAGGCCAAGATGCTCGCCAGTGAGGAAGTCAGTCTGGATGCAGCTTCACTCAGGATGAGGAGCACGACAGACCTGGCTCTACACGCCACCATAGCCACCGCCCAGGTAGTATTAGAGCGTCACCTCTGGCTCACGATGACGGAGATGAAAGAGGCGGACTTAGTTCCCTTCCTTGACGCTCAGGTTGCGTCAGGCAGCCTGTTGAACTAGCTGTGGATGGCTTTGCTAAACGCTTCATGGAGGCTCAGAAGTCATCTCAAGCGATCCGACACTTACTCCCTAAGCACACCAGCTCTTCCTCTGCTTCCAATCGCCCCAAGCCTGCGCCAACTCAGCAGACAGCTAAACCAACGCCAACCACCCCGGAGCCCCGAACTCCTGAGGGTCGGCGAGATAGAGGGCGCTCACGCTCAGCACGATGCTGCAACTTCCCGAAGCGCCAAGGACCCCGGCCCAAGATCGCCTTGGATCCGGTGCATCAGAAGTTTTCCTGATCAGCCAGGCAGAAAGAGGAG
This sequence comes from Gymnocypris eckloni scoliostomus, assembly GCA_027564155.1. NCBI lineage: Eukaryota > Metazoa > Chordata > Actinopteri > Cypriniformes > Cyprinidae > Gymnocypris > Gymnocypris eckloni. The sequence continues at coordinate 8,246,621 of CM050415.1, read as the reverse complement.
GGGCCAGAGTCTTGCTACCACTGGACCACCCCGCAAACGGCCGCTAATGTATCTCTCGCCACCTCGTGTAACGCTGGGTGCAGAGGAAAGTGTGTTTTCGGTTCCTCACGCTCTATATCGCCCAGGTGTGATAGCAAAATAAATACAAAATAAAACATACATTTTCAAAAGAGAGCAAACTTTTGTTTGTCCTGCCCTTATGCAGCCAGTCTGCACAGCCGTTTCAACCCCTTGCCACGTGGGCCGAGGCCTGGCAGGCCATTCCCGGTGTGTCAACGTGGGTAATGACTACGGTAAGACAAGGTTATTCACTCCAATTCGTGCAAAGACCACTCTCAGTCCTCCGTGCAGAGGTGATGAATCTGCTGGAAAAAGGAACCATAGAAACCGTTCCTCCAGCCCAGAGTGAGTCAGGCTTTTACAGCCGCTACTTCCTCGTGCCCAAAAAAGATGGCGGCCTGCAACCTATTCTAAATCTCAGACTCCTGAATTACGCCCTGATGAAAAGGTCGTTCAGGATGATCACTTTGAAACAGATCCTTTCGCAAATATGCCCAGGGGACTGTTTCATGTTGCTGGATCTGGAAGACCACTTTCACATCCAGGTAGCCCCCCATCACAGACGATTCTTGATTCACAATCGAAGGGGTGGCATATCAATACAAGGTCCTGCCGTTTGGGCTGTCCCTGGCTCCCCGCACTTTTACACGATGCATGGATGTGGCTCTCTCCCCTCTGAGACAGATGGGAATCGGCATACTCAACTACCTCAACGACTGGCTCATTCTGGCCCAGTCGCAGGCAGTTTTGACATGACACAAGAACCTCCTTCTTAGCCTCCTTCTTAGGGACGACAGTCTATCGTTTCATATTATGTTCTATCGTTTATATCGTGGTGTCGCAAAATACATAGTTTCCGGTAATACCTTTTCATCATTTGAGTGACTGCGAGCTTTATACACCGCCCACCACGGGGCGTGAAGAGGAGACAGAACGACCAGCCAGGACAAAACCAGGAGCTCGTTGCTAAGTGACGGACTACATCTGTAGCATGCTCACGCATTTTTAAGCACTGCAGTTTTAAAACAACCGATTTTAATCCGTTGAAAATCAAACAACAGAGCTATATGCGTGTGCCTTCTCTTTCTGTGTGAGAGGAGCGCGCTTTTTCTTTTTTGCAGACTTTGAACAATTACATAAACACATTTATATGCGTCAGAATCCCCGTCTTTGCAAGTATCCTCAAACACAGTGATTTAGGTCTTAAGAGCGAGTAAACGTCACGAAGAGAAAACGCAATGTAACAGTGTATTAGATCCGACTTGGTCTTAAAGGGAAGCGTTCAATATTCGTTCTGTCTGCCATTCATGTTAATCATAGCACACTGCTAGAAAATCTCTCACTGCTCTTGAATAAATCACTTTTGTAACTTTAATGAGAATAAATAATAAAGATATATTTATAATATGTATAGAATCTATACATAATACACGTGTTAATTATATCTATCATAGATAGATAGATATAATTAACACAGTGAAGACTAATTAATTTACACAATGTAGTGTTTCTTATTTATTGTTTTTGTTTTGTCCTATTTCAATTAGTTTCTTATCCTTATTTAATCACTGACTGTTTATTTATCTTCAGTGAGGTTGAGTTATTTTTTTCTCTCTCTCTTTATGCTTGTATTAGTTTGATATTGACATTGGTGACAAGGATTATGAAAATTATATGGTCTCAAAGATTTTAATATAATAAAAACCTTTTTAAAATAAAATAAAAATCACCATATCGTGATATATATTGTTATCATGATATAAAATTTGTCATATCGTGATATAAGATTTTGGTCATATCGCCCACCCCTATATGGCGGGATGAATAGCCATCGGCTCGCTCGCCACCGCCGTGGATTGGTTAATTTTTAATCATAGATGAACTAATCAACATGCAGTCATAACTGCGATATTGAAATAGGCTTCAGTTGAAGCGGGAATTTTTTTTTTCCCATACAGCGGCTTCGACGCAGTACTCGTTCCCATATCTCAGGGAACCGAGGTTACGATAGTAACCGAGTACGTTTTTCTGTGTATTAAAGATAAGAATAATTAACAGACAAATCTCTGTGTGTCTCAATCAGCTCCCTAGATCAGTAGTCAGTCTACATAAATATCATCTTTATAACAGTGTGTTTCAGCAGGAGTTTCTCTGTGTGTTTAAGATGAGAATAATTAACAGACAGATCTCTGTGTGTGTCTCAATCAGCTCCCCAGTTCAGTAGTGTGCACACTAGTAAGAGAGTCAGTCTCCATAAACATCATCTTTATAACAGTGTGCTTCAGCAGGAGTTTCTCTGTGTTTAAGATGAGAATAATTAACAGATAGATCTCTGTGTGCATCTCAATCAGCTCCCTAGTTCAGTAGTGTGCACACTAGTAAGAGAGTCAGTCTCCATAAACATCATCTTTATAACAGTGTGCTTCAGCAGGAGTTTCTCTGTGTTTAAGATGAGAATAATTAACAGATAGATCTCTGTGTGCGTCTCAATCAGCTCCCTAGTTCAGTAGTGTGCACACTAGTAAGAGAGTCAGTCTCCATAAACATCATCTTTATAACAGTGTGCTTCAGCAGGAGTTTCTCTGTGTTTAAGATGAGAATAATTAACAGATAGATCTCTGTGTGCGTCTCAATCAGCTCCCTAGTTCAGTAGTGTGCACACTAGTAAGAGAGTCAGTCTCCATAAACATCATCTTTATAACCGTGTGCTTCAGCAGGAGTTTATCTGTGTTTAAGATGAGAATAATTAACAGATAGATCTCTGTGTGTGTCTCAATCAGCTCCCTATTTCAGTAGTGTGCACACTAGTAAGAGAGTCAGTCTACATAAACATCATCTTTATAACAGTGTGCTTCAGCAGGAGTTTCTCTGTGTTTAAGATGAGAATAATTAACAGACAGATCTCTGTGTGTGTCTCAATCAGCTCCCTAGTTCAGTAGTGTGCACACTAGTAAGAGAGTCAGTCTACATAAATATCATCTTTATAACAGTGTGTTTCAGCAGGAGTTTCTCTGTGTGTTTAAGATGAGAATAATTAACAGACAGATCTCTGTGTGTGTCTCAATCAGCTCCCCAGTTCAGTAGTGTGCACACTAGTAAGAGAGTCAGTCTCCATAAACATCATCTTTATAACAGTGTGCTTCAGCAGGAGTTTCTCTGTGTTTAAGATGAGAATAATTAACAGACAGATCTCTGTGTGTGTCTCAATCAGCTCCCTAGTTCAGTAGTGTGCACACTAGTAAGAGAGTCAGTCTACATAAATATCATCTTTATAACAGTGTGTTTCAGCAGGAGTTTCTCTGTGTGTTTAAGATGAGAATAATTAACAGACAGATCTCTGTGTGTGTCTCAATCAGCTCCCCAGTTCACTAGTGTGCACACTAGTAAGAGAGTCAGTCTACATAAACATAATCTTTATAACAGTGTGTTTCAGCAGGAGTTTCTCTGTGTTTAAGATGAGAATAATTAACAGACAGATCTCTGTGTGCGTCTCAATCAGCTCCCTAGTTGACCTGATTAGACAAAAACACTCAAAACTAGCACTACAAAATAATAAAAGAGCACAGGTCATACAGACAATCAATATATAGTAGGGATGGGCATTTTAAGCAAATGTAATATTCGAATAATCGCGGGTATTATTCGATTACTATTCGAAAATCGCACCCTCGCGCATGTACCCGCCCACCCGCGCACACACACGCGCACACACACACACACACACACAGAGAGAGGGGAGAGACCATCCAGGCTTTCAATCTATATGATAACAAACTGTTTAGTTAATTAGAGAATAGTCTATCTTAACCCAAGAAAATTAATGGTTGTAAAGTATGATTGCTGAAACAGATTAATATAACATAACGAATGACGGCATTTATTAACAGAACAGTCCGTCGATTATCAACTGCTCATAAAGGCTAGGACATTTCTATTTTAAAAATGAACATGAACATTCATATTATTAAAAGAAAATCTTAAATCTGATTAATGCATCAATGAATATTAGGCGTAAAACATATTATGCCTAAACAGAATATCATTCTTAAAGCATATTCGTGCTAAATCATATTGTGAACCGCCTGAATGACGGCACTTATTATGTGAACATTAATTTTAACGTCTGTCTTCATAACAATAACCTATTTCATATATACAAATATATTAAATGAACATGTTCACATGCTCGGGAAGACAGGAGTGTTGTTCACAATTAGTTCGGTGAACTTTGAATTGAAACAAGGGAACGAATATAGAGCAGAATATATTCTCAGAATTCCCCGCCTGAGTCTGAGCCCGTCTCTCTCTCTCTCTCTCTCTCTCTCTCTCTCTCTCTCTCTCTCTCTCTCTCTCTCTCTAGCTGAGCCATTTAAATAGTTCAGTTTTGGTTTTTAGCAAATTGGTCATTATTGTGTTTCTTTTCTTTATTAATTTAATTTAGAAATATGATTGGAACATCCTTTGTTTGTTAAATTCAAGTTAGATTTTTTTTTAAATACCAAGCGGCCAGCGCAAGTTTGATCAGTTTATCTTTCTCAAATAAATAACTAAATAATTAACGTCATAATATTTTAAGAATAAAGTCAAAATTACGATCATAAAATCATGTTACATTGCCTGAAGTTAAAGTTAAAATTACACCTGTATACTCTGCCAAAAAAATAATAATAATAAGTGTGGCATCCAACCTGTAATTCTTCACATTTAACACGAAAAACAACACAAATATTTTGCATATAAATATAATATATCAACCAGTGGAATATTATTATTTCAGCAAAAAACGAATAATTTGAATGCAGGGAGCTCGTCACGGCTTTGGGAAACAGCACGTGAAGGTGACAGAGAAGCACTCTCGTGCATCGTTTTGTTAACTTTGGTATATTATTTTGAGTTGTTTAGGACCCTGTAGCAAACGGCCCTCTCACAATATATTGTTTAACAGGTCTATTGTTCACGCAATCAGGCTGAACGTATCGGAAGTTCTGTTCTCCGGCGTGGTTAGCGCTCACACATAGTGTGTATGTATGTGTGCCGCGCCCGAGTGCCGACAGTGCAGTTCGCGCATGTACTGAAAGGAGTTGTCTTTCGCGCCCAAATGCTTTTTAATCGCTTACATTTTTAAACAAACAAGGCTTAAAAATGCATGCAAATGATACAATTTAGTGACCACCTGCAGTGGCCCGATCTGGTAAGTGACAAATCCGAGCGTCCTTCACGCCATCGGACAGTCTTTATTGTCAAGCCCTGTTACACCTTTAGAAAATAATCGCACAAGCTAATCGATATTCTATAATTAAATAGAATATTCGAATATTCGAAAATCGTGACCCATCCCTAATATATAGGCATTTATGATTTACATTTGGCATGCATTTGTTTGAAGATTATATTTAATGGATTACATTCTAATGAAAATCTTGTCCGATTTGTAGAAGTTGTTACGTGTCTGTGTTGTTCTTCTTGTTGTATTTAGATGCGGTACTTTGAGTGCTTATCAACAATGAGTTGGTCAGTTTCTCTATCATTTCTTACCAGTGATCAAGCAGCATGTTCTCTATCGAACTGTAAGAACCTATTGTATTGGTTTAAACACTTTAAAAATATTAAAAATCCAAACCTTTTTCTCCAACAGAATCGCGCAGCGCAGTCGTATGACGTCACACTGCCACGCCAAAATAAAAGTCCCGTTCAGACGAAATAGAAACTCACACACAGAAAACGCATTCAAATGATCAGATAAAGGATTGTAACAAAGGATAAATCACAGATTTCCAAAGTTATTAACAAAGTTATCTTATCCTGTCCTCGCTCAGTTGCTCTCAGATTGGTCCCGAATCACTCTTAAGCTAAAACTCCTATATATATATTTTTTAAGCTAAATTAGGAGCTCTCTGAGAGTATTCTTAGAATCTTTAAGAACACAAGCCCTGATGTTGTACAGCACTCGCAGAGAAAAACAGTTTGAGGAGACTCATCTGTGCTGCAGGTATGTGGTCCACTAAAATAAACAGATAAATACATAAATCAATGGTGTGTACTTTAAATGCTTTCTGGCTGACTATCTTCGGCGGGATGAGCGGTGGATGCTGAATGGCTGGTGCCACAAACTTCACAAGAGTGTCGATTTGCTGTTAAAGTAGGTACTTTTATTGTGTGATGTGATCAGTAGCACATCTTTCATAGCACATTAAGACAGATGATTCCTTTGTGGAGATCATTATCAATTAGTAAATTAGTATCCATTAGTTTCCTTTTTTAAGAAATATATGGCTGTAGCATGCCTCTTGAGGTTTCTCTAAATCAACTAAAAGCAATTAAATGTTTTTTTTTTGTTTTACTTTATTTTCTGGTATATCTAGTATGTTTTAATATTGATGATAGTAATAAATATATGTTTTTCTATGTGGTTACTATGTGAAATGTTATGTAGTGTTGTTTCCTGATGTATTTTGGTTGTTTTTTTTCCATTTATTTGTTGATGTATAATAATTATAGTCTTTGTTGATGAGACTGTGGTTTTATTTAGCATGGGCTGACAAACTGTGCATATTTGTTTTTACAAATGGGCTACAAATCATGGCATCAACATCCAGCATATCAAGTAAAACGTCTTTAATATACCATTATATGATGCTACATTACTTTCATCCTGATTATCATAACAGTTTTGAGAGACTGTGTGGCAAATGTCATGTCAGTTTCGATGTGCACATTTTAGAGCATGCTGTAAATGTTTAGAGCATGCTGTAAATGTTCACTATGGTGCCAAAGCGCTTTAATTTTTGCAAATCATAATGGCAACTTGCAAAAGCTCTTAAATGGCACATTTTTCAAAGCGTTACAAGACTTTTGACAAGCGTTTATAGCAATAGTATTAATCAACTAAGCAAGGACTTTGTTGAGCAGATGTTACATGGGTACAAACTTGACAAAAACTACATTAAAACCAGCAAGGGTGAAACACTCAAAAGTGTGGGCTCATGTTACAAAACTAACCAACGCCAGCATTAGATTTAATATATGCAGTAGTGTAATGGTGAACAGAGGCAACACTAGTAATATAATGAAACATTTACAAAGTAGCCAAGAAACGGTTTCACCGCCAGTGAGGAATGAGACAGAGACATGTCTCAGACACCCAGGAGCAGCCCAATCACCATAGAGCTGTGTGGAAAGATGACCCCTGAAAAACAGAGGAGTGTCGTAGGGCTGTCTCTAGATTTACAGTGAAAGAGTTATTGCCCATCACTACGGTTGAGTCAAGCTGGTAAAGTGGATTTGATTAGCTGGCGCTCGCGCTGCCGCTTCAAAAGTTAAACATGTAAACTTTCTGAAGCAAGCAACATGATTACAAATATTGAATGTAAGAGGGGTCAGACCACTAATTTGAGTACTAACATGGTTGACAGCTGTTAATCACCCTTTTAGATCTACTAATACTGTATGAGGTGTCGACACAACTGAACGCATACATCTAGTCTATGCACTGCCACTTTCAGAGCAAAACTTCACTTCATTCTACCTCAGACCAGTTTACACGTCTTTTTTTATTTTGCTTCTATTTATCTGTAATTTGTGTTTTTTATTTTGCTTCTATTTATCTTTAATTTGTGTTGTTGTTTTTTTTGCTTTTATTTATTAGCTATAATTTGTGATTTTACCATGTCGTACTGCTTTTAAACCATGTTCCTTTAATATTTAATAATTAAACAGACAAAAAATATATATATTTTGTTTTTTATTTAAGGTAAATTGGTCAAGTGTTTAACCAATAGTAGAGTGTTCTTGTGTTAACGACTAATTCCACATTAAAAATAGCCCCCCCCCCGATAACTTATTAACCGGCTTTATGTGCTGTTATTCAGAGAAACATATAGTCTAACACAGCTTTTCTTACTCTTTCACTGTATTTGATGAATTATTTAGAATTAATTTTAGTATTTTGTTCGTGAAAACGTTCGTATGCAGGTTTCACACACAAATTTGTGAGTACGCATGCTTAGTGAATGAGACCTGATGACCTAACATGAAGCAACCCAATATAAGCAAACAGAGATTGTGTTTTGGCCCAGAAGACTGAGGCAGGTGATCCGAGGTTCAAGTCAGAGCTGGGAAGCCCGAGACAGAACCTGGAAGCTGGGTGTAGTCAGTGGGGAAGGAGCCGAGGAGCTGGGTGAAAACACCAGAGCTAGAATCCAGGCGGAGTCAGTGGAGGGGCGGAGTCAGTGAAGGGGGCGGAGCGAGTGTGAAAGTTTACACACTGAGGGCAAGTGAAACGTTTGTCTCCAGTGTGAGTGGTCACCTGTATCTGAACCTCCTTCCACACTGATGACATTTAAAACAGTTTTCACGAGTGTTTTATCATGTGGACATTAAAGTTTGCTTTACTTCTGAAACTGCTGCCACACTGAACACAAACAAATGGCTTTTCTCGTGTGAATTCTCATGTGAGTCGAAAGATTGCCTTTCTGTGTGAAGCTCTTTCCACACTGTTGACAGGTGAAGGGCTTCTCTCCGGTGTGATCTCTCAGGTGGCTTTTAAGATCCTCTCTTCGAATAAAGCGTCTTCCACACAGTTTGCAGGAGTAAGGTTTCTCTCCAGTGTGAATTCTCGTGTGGATTTCAAGGCTTCTTTTCTCAGTGAAACGATTTCCACACTCTTGGCAGGAGTAAGGGGTCTCTCCAGTGTGAACTTTCATATGAAATGCAAGGCTTACTTTTTGAGTGAAACTCTTTCCACACTGTTGACGGGTGAAAGGTTTCTCTCCAGTGTGAGTTCTTGTGTGGAATTTAAGGTTTTCTTTTTGTTTGAAGCTTTTTCCGCACTGTTGACAGGTATAATGACTTCTAACGCTTGTCTTTTGGGCTCTTTTTTGAGAAGAAAACTTATTCTTGGACTTTTCAGACTGTCAGCAAATAAAATATTTTTCTCCAGTTATGAAATCAAGATGTTTCTCATGAGTTTCCTCTTCCATTTCATGGAGTATCAAGTCTAAGATGAAAAATACAAATACAAGTTAACCTGAGTTCAAAAGCACAAAGCAAGAGACTTCAAAAATGTCAAATAAATAAATAAAAACAGCCAGGAAACACCGACCTGCACAGCTTAGCTAAAACCCTAGTTAACTTCTGGTCAGATTTACATTTTTGCCACCACCAGCATTTTTGATAGCTTTCACAAAATTTTCATGGCCCCAAAATCTATTATATGAATGTACACTACCGTTCAAAAGTTCAGGATTAGAAATATTTGTAATGTTTTTTTAAAGAAGTTTCTAATTCTCATCAAATTGCATTTATTTGATAAAAAAATATAGAAAAACAAATTATATTATGAAATATTATTGTAATTTAAAAATAATGGTTCACTATTTTAATATACTTTAAAACAAGCTGAACAAGCTGTTTTTGCTGCTTAATATTTTTTTTGTGACCTGTGATACTTTTTTAGTATTCTTTGATGAATACAATTTAGAAAAGAACAGCATTTATCTTTTTTTTAAGGAATCATTTATGATCAACAACCGTTCAAATGTCTTGCATTCAGTACATTTGTTCTTTCTTTTTTTAAGGAGTTTAATAATAGTTTTCAGCACAGATGTGTTAAATTGATCAAAAAATAATAGTAAAGACTTGTATTGTTAGAAAATATGTCTATTTTAATAAATGCTGATCTTTCTAACATTGTATTCAAAGAATCCTGAAAAAATATCACTTCTTCCAACTAAATATTAAGCAGCACAACTGTTACCAGAATTGATAATAACTCAGCATATTATAATAATTTCTGAAGATCATGTGACACTAAAGACTAGAGTAATGATGCTGAAAATACAGCTCTGATCACAGAAATACATTTTTATTTTATTAAAACAGAAAACCATTATTTTTAATTGTAATCATATTTAATTATATTTATTTTGTTTTATGTATTATTTATCAAATAAATGCAGCCTTGAGGAGCATAATAAATGTCTCTAAAACACATTACAATCCTAAACTTACGTCAAAAGCAGAGCATGTGCTTTTAAACAAACAAGCAAGACATGTTTTATTCAAGCTTCATGCATCTGAATGTGGGTCTCATTCATTAAAAAATTTGATATATTTTAAACAAAAAGCTAATAATTTTAATAAAAAAAAGACTAAGCCTAGACCAGATTCAAATGATCAGAACACAGATGGAGCAGATTGCTTTCAACAACACAAAGCTTCACAGTCCTAAACCACTTTCTGGGTTGAGATTTCATTCAGTAATGTTAGAAGGTGGGTAAGAAAATAAATAAATAACATGTCTTAGATCCTTCCTGAGCCTAGGATTGCTTTTCCTTTACTTACAAGATTAAAATGACCAGATGTACAGCTAATCCTACACACACATTATAATAATTTATCTATGTTCCCCCTTGTTTTTCTCTATATTTCCACCATGAACACTGGGCAGACAGGAGTGGAAAATATTACTCCAGGATAAATAAACAGAAAGCAGTGTAAGCATTAGATTGCATATTATAGTAGCACCCGGTGGCTGAGGTTTGGTTTCAAAGGGTCTACGATGCTTTTAGGAAACTCAGCCCTGTTTATTCCTCAGTATCTTTATGTTAGATTGTCTTTACTCTCCACTTTTTATCTTAAAAAGATAAGTGTGTCACGTGTTTTTCTGTGTGTTTGGAGAATTTGTCATATTTAAAATAAGAATAATTAACAGGAAGAAATTAAATGATAAATAATAATAAATGCAATATCTTGGTGCATCTCAATCAGCTCTCTAGTTCAATATTCAACGCACTATTATACATATAATAGGATACATTTATACTAAAATTAGCAAAAGACGTCATTAAACATATTTGCATTTGTGTTCTCGTTGCATTTACAATACTTTGACCAATATAGGTTTCATCAGTGTTTCCAGAGCTTTCAATCAATGAATCGTTTTTTAATGTTTCTGCATCATAACGTTACTCGACAGTGACCGAGTTCATGTTCACTATGAAGTGATTATCGATATTAGGAGCGGAATGAGACGCTTCTCCTCTTTACTCATCTATGAATGCTGTAACTCACAAACAATAACATTCCTCGCTGTTAGATAAAGCATTACATTGTTGTTTTCACATAGCATGCAAACGTTATAAGACTGAATTGTGCACTTATTTAAACAGCTGAAATGTTTTGAAACACAAACCCTTCTTCAGCAGAACCACAACAGACGCAGGAGCACGGCGCGGCCTGATGACGTCATTTCTCCACCAGACCAAAATAAAAGTCCCGTTCTTCTACTTCAATTTTTCTCTTAATCTGCTTCTTTCCTCTTCGCACCTAATACAGTTAATTATTATATGCTCAGCATTTTCTTTAATGCCTCTCATCACTGTTACTTTTCCCCAGGACAAACATATAGTGTTTATGATCCTGTATGATTTAGCCTAAGTCTTGATATGACTCAGTTGGGGTTGGGGTTGTATCTATAGCCTTCTATTTTATTCTTTATATTTTTCATGACTGACTCTTGTATTTTGTGATATTATCTTATTGTCTTCCTCCACATTTTTTGCCATATTTGTATTCCTTTCTTAATCAGAGTTGTTCCTTCTCAAAATAAAATGAGGACTGATATTAACTGGGGTTGTTTTGGTAAATTTGAACTTTAATGCTTTCATATTATATGACCTTGATCTTTCTTCCGATAACCAACCAAATGTTTTTCCCTGAAATCCATATTACTTTTTTTCAGTGTATCTATAGCTTCTTATTTTTCCCAATAGATATTTCATATATTTAACATCCTGTGGTAACTAGGAATTACACAAGCTTCAGTCTGGATCCAACGCTTAAATGATCCGAGATGACCAAACACCTGAGAAGACATGATGACAACCCCTCAGACAATATACAGAATTAACCAAATTTTGCCACAAGTTAAATATATAATGTTTCTGCAATATATAAATCTATTGTAGAAACTTTATTTCCTGTAAAGCTGCTTTGCAATGATTGTATCGTGACAAGCGTTATACAAATAATCTTGAATTGAATTCATATACATACATATCTTCCCCATACCTCACTGCATATAATGCTGATTTTATACCTCTTTTTAAATGTGTAAAGATGTAATTTATAATTTCATTATACAATGCAGGGATAATTGCACTATTCTGACAAATACATTGATACATTTCAAAACCTTTAGATATTTCTACATTTTTAACTCGGATTTTCCTGCCATTAGAAAATTCACTACCTAATTATAGAATACCAATTTTACTTAACCCTTTAGGCGCCAGGTTTCTTTGGAAAAAAATGCTGGATTTTGACATCAAGATTTCAAAAGCTTGTGGCTTGAAAGGGGTTAAAGATAGAGATCTACTGTAAATTAGAAAAATGTTGGACATGACCAAAAGTTCATGTGGGGTGTAAACATACATATTATGACGTCATCGGGGGCGGCTCTCTTGAATTTCATAATATTCAGGAAATAGTAGATATTGAATGGTTGTTTGAACTTATATGTTTTTCTGTGTCTTTTTATCATCATTACAAATGATCAGGAAAAGAGGAAATAACAGTAAAACAGGAGAAAGTAGTAAATTATTACTATATTACTGTGCCATAGTAAAATACCTTATAAAATACATATTTGCCCAATCAGGTATCTAGCGAGCGTTTATAGTTCTTGAGAATATGGTACCTCTTATTGCATGGCACAGCGCACAGACCTGCACCACACTGACTGCACCTGTACTGTCTGCCGGCGGCACTTAGAGCACGTGCGATCAGAAAAAAAGATGCAATCTGGGGGTAATCATCAGCAACGCAGAGCCTCTCCTATGGACACTAAGACCATGTCCACCCCTGCCACCCCCATCCCCGTTGGGTAAAGGGCCGAAATGATCACTTGTTTGTGCTTTGTGAACACTCTCTTCATGCCCGCGGCACCATTGCGCAGCAGAGATGTTCCGGGAGAAGCGCGATCATTAGACAGCCGATCGTCATTTCCGAAATGCAAATATTTGCAACACATCCTCACAGTACAAGTATCTCACAATTTACTCCCATGCTATGAACTGAACTGCTTCCGCATCAATGACACGATAGCTCACTTGCTCTGCCATTTCCTCTATCACTTTTGGTCTAGAATCGATGTACCACATGTCTGCCATCTAGTGGTAGGGAATACAAATGCGATATTACACCATATTGGGAACTACAGTCTAGTTAATGAAATATGACTTCTTGTCGCAATTTTGCGACTTTGGCACTTAAAGGGTTAATATAAATTTAAATGTAATTTAGATAAGCCTTTCCTCCACATAGAATAATAAACTTCTTCAATGTCAAAAATATTACTACTAACAGCTCTCTCATTTTAATTGCCTTTTCTACTTCATTAATTACTCTAACTAATGGATCTGTTGTTGATCTTTCTTTTCTAAATCAAAACTGAGATTGACAGGGCAAATTTCGAAGTGGCTCCGGCATACCTGGCATTTTTGGCTGTATTGATGGTACTCATGTAAGGTCCACACATTTGGCCCAAAGAAGGTATCCAGGGGTGGATTAAGGTTTCTTGCATATTTGGTCTTTTCAATGCATGAAGTTCTATCATTTAAGTTAAACTCTAATCTGACTCCATTTTATTATTTAATCTGACTCTATTTTATTATGACCTCGTATTTAGGTTTAAATGCAAATTGGTTGTTTATCTGTGTCTAATTAGTATTCTTCTGATATTTGATTATTCTAGTTAACTCTTGTGGGATTACAAATTGTATTTAAATGTTTAATTTAGATTCACTTCCTGACTAAGAAAGTGTCAGGCATTTCAGGTGTTTGAGATCGTTTCCTGACCATTGAGCTTGAGACAGCTGTGCCTTTGGTCTCTATGATAATGGTAAGTTCAATGAGTCAGACTACTGAGAGATTCAAGCTTTGTTCTGCAAATGACTTCCTGGCCCAGACTTCCTGGCTTTCTAGCCCAGACGTGGATTCGTTTAGGTTGATTGGATTAGTGTCTATGCATTTGATTATGTTGGTGAGATTAGAACCACGAGAAGTTCCCGTAACAAACTAACGCCTCCCTCAGTTGCATGCATTGTTTGAATTTGTCTCCACCTCCAAAGTCCCTCCTCCAAAAATGCCTATAAAATAACCTTGTAAAGTTACTTAAGATGAGATTTCGATGACTACAGATACCAATGACATGTCATAGAATAATGAATTCTGCTGACGATCCAATCCGAAGTCTCCTGATCTTCTCTTCTGAGTTTTCTACACTTTAGAAGAACAGAGTTTTCAACACTCTTTACTTCATATTTACTGGTTCATTCAGGTGCTCATGTCGCTAGCAAGGATAACATAATTTACTAGAGTAAATAATTACAGAGTAAAACAGAATAGGATCAAATGTAACAATTTATTATCAGTCAGTTAGATATGTATTATGCCAATTACATAGCCAATTCAGAGATATCAAATCATATCAATACAAAACATTGAATTCTCAAAGATAAATCTACGAGTAAAAAATGCATACCTGACTTTATAGAAATACATATTGTGAAGTATAGAGACACACCACACTATGGGCTTCTGGCTACAGAATCGCCCTAATCTTCTTGCAAGATTTCCTTAAGTACTCTGACCAAGATAAACATCCCCCGGAAAGGAGACAGGAACTAAAAAGTGGAATTTGCATTGATCAAGTAGAGTATCTCTGTAACGGGGCCGACAAGACGAGAGGCGTGCGGATCCATGTGCAAGCTTTTATTTTTAGGCATGGTCAAAAACACAGACAAGGACAACAACTGGCAAACAGGTATATTGAGTACAAGGCAGATGAGTACTCCAGTAAACGGGCGTGGTCTTCGATCGGCGAACATTATCCAGAGGGCTTGACAAGAGGGGTAATCCAGGTATGAGACAGGAGATCAGGAACTAGACAACAAGGCAACACGAAAAGACTAGACTAAAATGAGACACGGAAAATTAGAAAAGGCTCCGTAAAGCAGTTAACACTGGGAGAGTGAAAAACGCAGAACAATACAGGAGACTGAACACAAAAACAACCACGGACAGGCTTGGTACGTAGCTAACATAGGAGAATGCTGAATGCTAAACAATACTCGACAGAGAGGAAGAGGAAGTCCATGGTTTAAGTAGGTTGTGTGATCAGTGCAATCAGCTGTGTGTTCAGAGCAATCAGCAGTGTGTTCAGTGCAATCAGCTGTGTGTTCAGTGCGTGTATTGTCAGTGCAATGGGTAATGGGAATTGTAGTCATGTGAGGTGGAGTGCAACAGTGAATGTAGTGCAAGAGTCCATGTGGTGAGCGAGTGACCTCTGGTGGTGAGTTAAGGGAAGCCCATGAACCGAATTCGTGACAATCACCTTTTGGGACAGAAGGTAATTTGCATGAAAGGCACTGGGACTGACCGCCCTCTACAGTGTGCAAAATATCTTTAAACTCTTAGCATCTGTATAACCTTTTAGTTTACTTGTTGTAAGAATGAGACCATTGTACCACACGCCCTGAGACAATTCAAATGATACCAAACATGACTGTGAATACCACTTGCATTAATGTAGAACATTACATTCTACTATTGACCATTTTGAGCTGACTGAGTAGAAGGAAGAATGGGTGAGTGGATTTAAGAAGAAACAAATGGACAGAAGGGAAGGAAGTTTGCTACACTTCCTCTCTGTGGGGTGTCTCGAAGATGCCCGTGCATGTTTGTATTGTCTGTTTCTCACTCACATGCACATTTCTGCACTATCTAAAAACGAGCACCTGTTTGTAAATAGGAAATGTGTTGGGGTGTCTGGGGGCATCCAGAAGAAAATTTTTGAGAATTTAACATGTAAATAAAGCGTTCTGGTGCACCCTGACAAAAAAATAAAGGAAAAAGACAACATATGCTTCAAGTAAAAATAAAAACAAAGCACCTTTATACCACAAACTTTTTGGACAGTGCCTCCTCATTGGTTTTCATATCTCTTTGTGAACAGTGGAGCAATTTATTTTTGCTAATTTTAATGTTCACATTAGAGTGCGCATACTATCAACAAACTCCATCTTTTCACTGCAGAGGAAACAAAAGCTGCATCTGAAGTGGCATTAGATGTATTTACACAGACTGTTTGACAAAGCTGAGGTGCCATAAATGGATTTACACCACAAAATTTCAAATGCATAAATAATTTTATAAGATTAATTATTTAAATATTTTTGAACATCCAATCTAAAAATTTTGGGGGAAATGCAATACTTTTAACCACCAATAGATGGCGGTAAATGACTGTTTTTATGAGCAAATTGTTAGTAATTCATTCAAACGACTCATTCATTCAAAAACGAGGCAGGTGACTACTGTCTTTATGAATGGGTTACTGAATCATTGACTCACTTGATTCATTCAAAAACGTGGATTCATTCAGTAACAAAACACCTCTGTGTTGCTCGGAGACACAAAACAGTTCTGCTGTGGCTTTGATTGAAGCTTCGTCAGCAAACTTGAGCGAAAACAGTCAATATTATATTACAAATTGTGAACTTTTGCATCTGACTAACTCACAATGAAGAACTTCCATGCTGACGACATGTTTACATGCGGATGTGAGTGTAAGTGTGCCATCAAAACGGACCGGCTGTGAGAGGTATGTTCATTTGAAGCAGCACCTCGCAGACTGATCGGATATCAAAGAACCGCGAGCGCGATTCGAACGCATGCGGAGCCATCTGCTCTCTGTCAAGTCAAGTCACCTTTATTTATATAGAGCTTTTAACAATACAAATTGTTTCAAAGCAACTGCCACCCATTTTACAGTTTAAAAACCCATTTTACAGTTAAAGGCATTTCAGCTCTGTAGCTCTCGCGGTGCTTTGATGCCATACAGCGATCGGTCTGCGCGGTGCTGCTTCAAATCAAACCGAGAAAGAGACTTTGGGCGAACATACTCCTCTCTACAAGATTGAAATTTCTCTCTCTCTCTCTCTCCGCCCAAGAATTTAACAAGAAGCTGCCTTGGAGTGTCCACAACTGAAGACTTGATGCGGATCAATTTAGAGCGGCCTTCATTAGAGCAATTTGATCCCAGTCCTGCTGTGGACTGCTGGCTAAGCTCAAAGCATAGAATTAAAGTCTAATTCTTAGACTTTAAGAATTTAGAACCAAGAACTGCTTTATTATAGATGTCCATACAGTTTAAATTTAAAATAATTATTAAATACTGTTTAAAGAGACCGCTGTTGAAATAATTAAAAGAAAACCTAGTGTACTTATTGTATTCAAATAAATGAAATCACTTTGCTTTCAAAGGTCTCCTCGTTTTCCCTTTATTAGGTAAAAACACATTTTTTTAAACATTTTCATTACAAAAATGAAAAAATTATTTAATGTACTTCTAAATTCTTCAACTTAGGAGCACATTTGCGCCTTCTGAAAAAAGCATCAAGCATCAAGCCCTGTTCAAGAGACAGAATGACTGAAGAAAGACTTTGAGGATGAAACTGACCTGTTTTTTCCTCAGCATCTTCTTGTTTGAATATTCTTCAATCTTCATGTCTTCTCTCTCCTCTTTAATAAATGCCATCTTTATAACAGTGTGCTTCAGCAGGAGTTTTTCTGTGTGTTTAAGATGAGAATAATTAATCTTATCTTTCTAAAAGAAGCAGGGAGATTGAAGCCTCACATAAAATCGGGGGGAGGTGGCATTCCTTAAAACAATCATTGTATAACCTGGCCAAGGCAGGGGTTAGTGAGGGGGAGAACAACTTATAGAACTCGGCTGTAAAGCCGTCTGGGCCAGGGGACTTACCAGATTGCATAGATTTAATTGCTTCTTGTATCTCTACCTCTACATGCATTATTAACTCATTTCACAGTTCTCTATTTAATTGTCAGAGAGTTCTGCTTTTTAATGTTTAACGGCGGTTGGCACCCAGCGTAATTGGTGCCTTACTGCCAACATCTGATCCGGAGTGTCGAGCCGTGAATAGGTTTACAGACTAAATCATCCAATTCCCACATCCTCGGCACCTGTGTCGGGCCGGGGTCGGCGGGGCAGGTACGCGGCGGCGACTCTAGACGTGCGCCGGGCCCTTCTCGCGGATCTCCCCAGCTACGGCCCGCGTCGGGACCTCCGTCTTGGTGATTCCCTCCCCAGGGAGATGGTGGGGACCTGGGGTGGGCGGCCTCCCCGACGTGGCGCCTCGGCCGGTGCCTAGCAGCCGGCTTAGAACTGGTGCGGACCAGGGGAATCCTTCTGTTTCATTAAAACAAAGCATTGCAAAGGCCCGCGGCGGGTGTTGACGCGATGTTATTTCTGCCCAGTGCTCTGATTGTCAAAGTGAAGAAATTCAATGAAGCGCGGGAAAATGGCGGGGGTAACTATGACTCTTTTAATTACACGGACTGGGCACCTCCTCGAGGCGACTGCTGGATAATGTTGGGAAGTTTTGGTGATTCCAACTCCCGGCAGAGGGTGTCATATCGGCCCACCTGAACTAAGATCCAAGCCATCCCAGTCGGGACAACCACCTGGCTGGGATTACTGCTGGTTTACAGAAACAAATTAAATGAAAACAAATGAAACAAATTTTCCCTCTGAAAACCAGGATTTCAGCAGCTGTGAGGCTGTTAGGGAAGTTGTGATGACTTTGGAATCTGGCTCATGCCCCATAGCTAGTATTAATATCTGCAAAGACTGCGGCATGGTATTTCCATCCTCAAGAAGTCTGGGTATGCACAGACATGATCGACACCCAGTGGAAGTAAACCAAGAAAGGATCTAGGCGCTCCAAGGAAGGAGGAAAGGATGTACAAGGGGAGAGGATGAAACATTGAAAGTTGAGGCCAACTCAATCTGGAGAGAAGGTATGAAGAAAGATCACCTAACCCACCTGCACGTCACCTTCCCTCATCATACCATGGAAGCCTTAAAGAAAATACTCCAGTTTCTGAAATGGACACCCCTTGAAACATCCATGGAACCACAACAACAAAGTCCAACAAGCGAGTATGTCACCGACCAAAGATACCAAATGACAACAAGGACAATAGGACCAACTTGGACAATGGAAGCGGAACATCTACCAACCCAAATTAACACCCAGCAGGATAACCTCCCAGTAACCAGGACCGTGGGGAAAGTCATTAAAGGACTGGTCGGACGAGGAAGATAAACTGCTGACAGATGAAGCAACGAAAATATGGGTGGAGGGAATGACGAAACAAGAGTTGGCAGATAAGTTATGCCCTAGCTTCCATTGTCGGACGGCAGAGGCAATATGGAAGAGATTGCAGAAATTATGTTGTACTCCACCAAATGAAACATTCCAAGTAGAACCATCATTGGTAGTTATGACCCATAGGCCAGAATGATCTCCTACATGAACCCCCAAATTTAGCTGTGTCAGCTCAGACCTCTATGCTGGACCAGTCACTACCCCTTTGGAAGGATATAGCAACACCAATATCAACACAGCCAGTGAATGTGGAATCATGGAGGAAAGATATGCTAGAGAAGGCATGTCAATCCATGGAAGACTGTAGATTCCACCCGGAAAAGCTGAAGAACTTGATTCTGGATATACGGGAAGGGCGGGAAACGAAAATAGAAGGTGCCAGGATGTTTAAAGAGCATGCGGCAAAGGTTTTTACAACAAGATGGCTACCAGCAGCCCCTAAAAGAACATCGGGGGAAAAGCCAAGGTCAAATAAACAGATAAGACGGGCCAGATATGCTAGCATTCAAAAGCTTTACAAACTGAGAAAGAAGGATGCTGCAAAAACAATCTTGGAGGGGTGATAGAAGGAAGCCTACAAAGGACAACAACAAGTGGAAGGAATGGAGGACAACTGCGCAAACATCTATGCTTGAACTGGCCTTTATGAAGATTCTGCCCCAATAACAGAAAGGGCTGAACCAAAATGGCTAATTCTATCTCTCATAACTGCTGAGGAAATAACGGGAGCGCTGAAAGGAATGGGGAACATGGCAGTGGGGATGGACAGGATGTCGGCAAAAGAACTTCTGACGTGGCACCAGTCGTCCCTGGCCGGCTTCTGTAATATGATTCTGGCCCTGGAAACGATGCCTCCATCCCTGACTAACGCCAGAGTAACATTCATTCCCAAAGTAGAAATCCCCAAATCCTCTGGAGACTATAGACCCATCTCTGTCTCCTCAGTTCTGACCCGCGCACTCCACAAAATACTAGCAAGGAGGATGCAGGATAACTTCATGTTTTCACCATTACAGTATGCCTTTCTGAAGAGGGATGGATGTCTGAAAGCAAGCGCCTCGTTACAGGCCCTGTTTCGAAGAACTCACGATGAGGTAAAACCGAATGCAATGCTGTTTCTGGACATTGCGAAAGCCTTCTACACAGTACCACATAACACCATCTTGGAGGCAGCAAAAGCGGCTGGTGGACCAGACCCTTTAATTAATTACCTTGCAAACCTCTATGAAAAGACTGAAGTGAACCTTGGAACAAGGATGATCAAATGCGGAAGGGGCGTGTAAGGGTAACATATAATATCTATATATTTATAAGGGAAACAGGTCAATTTAGCTCAAAGGGAATCATTAATGATTTTATTGGGAATTTGAACAGACTCACTGTTTCACGGCGATTCACTGAACAAGCCGTATAACAAACTCTGCACTGGATATTAAAATCCCAAATTATAGTGAAAACACTATTAAATAGCACAGTAACAAAATCGACAGATTAAGACATTAACTTGTGAGCACAAAACACAAGATATTTCTCTTTTCAATATAAATAAGACTTTATTTATATAACTCTAAGACATGTAAACAAATCTACACATGAACACAAGCATTCACACATTCACGCGTTGCAGAAAGAGAAAGTGAGGAAAGGATTAGTTTAAGAGAATGAGAATGTGATATCCCACGTTTACAGCAATATGTGCAATTGCATAGACCTGAACAACCATCAATCACTTATTTAACCCTCGCATTGAGTTTCTCAATGAGGCTAAAATCTATATTAAAAATACACAAGCTCAGCAAGAATCTGGGGTTTGTACTTGCGTAGCTTTTGTGTTTAAAGGATTCCCTTTTGTCGTCCGTCTTTGCAGAAAAGGGTTTCTCCGAAGTCGCTGATTGGCTTAGAGTTCAGGAGTCTTGAAGTGGGCGTTGGCTCTTGGCTGGTTTTGCGGAGTTGTGGGCTGGTTAAAGTTTAGACGGCGCTCGAGGTCGGACTCGGAGTTGGCAAACTTAACTTAGCACACGAACTCAACGGAAAGAAAATAAACTAAAGTAAAAGAATAAAAGGATGTAAAGAGACTAGGTGGCTGGCTTTTCTTCTCATTGTGGTCGCAGCTGGCTTGTAGGCCAGAGCACATGGCGCTCACAAAGTACAGAAAGTGATGACAAAAAGCATGGCTAAAGAGGGTTTCAAGAGAGAGATTTCAAGAGAGTTAAGAGAGGGTGTCCTTAGTATTTAAACTCGACTTTCAGACACCTCCCAATGGTTGTCTTGACCAATTAGATCCTATGCTGGCTCTGGGTGCTGCTTTTTGTTTCACCAACCAATCAATAAATCAACATGTCATGGTCAGTCACATTGCCCGAATTTTACATACTCTTGCAAAGTATCCTTTTGGATGTGATTTCTATAACCAGAATATGATACATTTGACAGAAAATCACTTTGAAGAAACGTTTCAAGCTAGAATTATCTAACTCATATATACCAAACATGAACATTAACCCTTAAGGCTTAAGATATTAAATACTTATTAAAAGCAAGACATAAACAATGAGTGATTAAAACAAGGATAGTCAAATTTGTGGGTCACATACATAATATGCAGTTATGCATAGACATTATTAGTTTCATTAACAATGAAAATGAAAGTCTTTAAGATGATTTTACAGTCTTTGTGAACCAAGGAATTTCAGCGGATCCTTTGTCTTCTAGGTGTGGGGAAGTCAATCTAAGAAAGTCTGTAGCTGTGATTTCTATCACAGATTTACATGTAATGGTCACATGTTGCATCTCTTTGACCATTAATATTTATTACTCGCCCCAAATTTGATAGTCTCCTTCCTGCATTGGACTTATCAATAAGTATTCTTTTGTCTTAATGTTGCCAGCCGTTCTGTGAGAAAGGCTTGCTGGTTAGGCTTTATTCAGACGGGCTGGAGCTAGGGATCTGATTTATGACTTCCTGCTGTTGTTTTGTTCTCCCTTTTGTGGAATTCGGCTCCTCATGTTTCAACCATGCTTTGATTGAATCTTGATTTGTCTGATTCGGTCCTTGATATACTACAGGCGTCAGGCAAGGCAACCCGTTGTTACCCCTCCTATTCATCTTGGTAATGGATAAAGCAGTGAAAGCAGCTTGCCCTGAGATGGGGGTGGAGATAGGGGGACAACACATCGACGCCATTGCCTATGAATTGGTGTGATTGCACAAAACAATGAAGAGCTTCAACTTCAGTTAGAAGGACTCTGTAGAGCACTGAAAGGAATGGGTATGGTGTTGAGCAAAAATAAATCCAAGGCTATTACAATCCTCAAGGACAGAAGGAGGAAATGCTTACTCATGGCGCCTCATTCACATTCCACCAACGAGGGAGAAATTCCTGTGATGGGGTCCTGGATAAGCAGAAATACCTGGGCTTGGACTTTACCTGGAAAGGGAAAAAAACACCAAAACAGACTGGGCACTTATAAAAGATGTTGCACAAACTTACCTCGGCCCCGTTGAAACCATATCAAAGGCTGGAAGTCCTGAAAACCTCTTTGGTCCCAAGGCTAGTCCACAAACTGGTACTGGGGGGAGGCCCATAGGAACACTCTGACAAAGATGGACAGGATGATAAGAGCGGTCGTGAGGAAGTGGATCAGGCTACCAAAAGACACCTCATTGGCATACCTGCATTCACCCTTCTGGGCGGGAGGTCTGAACATCCCCTCCCTAAGCACGTCAATCCCAATCTGGCAAAGGTCTAGGTCAATAAAGTTCTTATCTAGCACCAGTCTGATTGACAGGCCCACAAAATCAAGAGGGGCAAGAGGAAGAGAGACTTGCCCAGATTACTTACAATGCAGAGGGGCCTACCAAGTAAAGGAGACATAGAATCACATCTTACAAAGGTACGAGATAACCCACGATGCCAGGTGTGCACGGCACAACCGAGTAATGAGGAGACTGGAAATCATGCTAAGGAAAGGAGCCTCTACAACGTGGGTTGAGCCCATTATTCCTACATCAACATCCTTCATAAAGCCGGACCTGCTCATAGACAAAATAATACATCAATGATGATGGACGTGTCTATTGTGGCAGGGTCCAGGATGGAGGAAACTTGGAGGCTGAAAACTCGAAATACAGCACGCCGGAGAACACGAGGGCAATTACTACCTGGCTGCAGTCTCATAACTCATTACAACACACACCAGTGATCATATCCTACAAGGTACTAATGTATGGCCCAACTGGGAGAGCACTAAGGGATCTGGGCCTGACGAAAAGGGATTTATTGGACCTTTGTCTTTTAACAGTGGCTGGTTCCTTAAAAAGCTCCGACTTATACATGTGTGGGACATGAACCCTGAAAGTCAACCAACAAGAATGACCCGCTGGAAAGAGCGGCGACCCCATAACAAACTCACCATTAGCGTCTATTTAGAGGCCCAAAGGTAATAGTGGAATAATATCTTCACAGCTACTGCAAGTCAATATAACAAGTTGTCAATAGCCAAATGCTTCGTCATCTAATTAGTGATGCGCATCAATGGATAAACGAGATTCCCACTGTCCCTACCTGCTATCTAGCAAAACCACAGCCAAGGGAACGGGCGGGGAAAGAAGACCCGGTTGAGCTTTACTCTAGTCTGGCACTATGAAGAGACATGAGGGGTGTAGAATAAGTGGGAGGTCCCGTCCCGAATGGGCGCCGCCGGTGAAATACCACTACTCTTAACGTTTCCTCACTTACCTGGTTCTGGTGAACAGGTCGGGGTGGTTCTCCGGAGGAGAGCCGGCAGGCAGGCCGGTGTAGGAGGCGGGTAGGATGGGTGTGAGAGGTGGGTTAGGGTGCCTGCAGCTGTCTCCCTCTGGAGTTTGAGGTTTAAGGGGGGTCTCTATCTCCGGCCGGGTATTGACTCGGGGGTGGATGTGTTGGACAGGGGGCCCGGAGCTCTAATATCCCCCTGAGTTTGGTGGAGGTTTTCCCAGCCTAGGCTAAGTTACAAAGTTTCAACTTCGGGGGCCTGTATCTCCGGCCTCCAGTAGTCCATCGACTCGGGATGGTGGCATTGGATAGGGGCCCTGGAGCTCTAAAATAACCCTGAGATGTACCCGCCAAAGAAGAGTTATAGCCGGTCAAAGTAAAAAATTTCGGGGTCTGTATCTCCGACCCCCGAGGGATGTTGGGCTTGAGTATGGTGTCCTTGGATAGGGGCCCTGGAGCTATAATATAACCCCAAATTTGGTAAAGTTTGTCTGCGCCTAGGCTGAGTTATACACGGTCAAATGTTCAACTTTGGGGGCCTCTATCTCTGGCCTTCAGGAGTCCATTGACTCATGGAAGGTGGCGTTAGATAGCGGGCCCAGAGATCTATCGTATGAGCTGTGTTTGGTGGAGTTTGCCCCTGCTCAAGCCGAGTTATACTTGGTCAAATTAAAAAATGTGGTATTTGGTATACCTCCAGGAGTCTATTGACTCGGGTATGGTGGCGTTGGATAGGGGCCCTGGAGCTCTAATATAACCCCTAGTTTGGTGAGGTTTGTCTACGCCTAGGCCGAGTTATAGCTGGTCAAAGTTTCAACTTTGGTGTCGTTTGAGAGGGGCCGTCAAGGTCTACCTCCGTACCGAGTTTTGAGCCGCTGGGCCTCGGCGTTTCCGTCCGGGCCCCGGTCGAACATCCCTCCCCCTCCTGGCCGACGGCCTTGCCCAGGAGAGAGCACCTATCTCGGCCACGGCTCCTTGTTCACCCACGGCCTGGTGGTCTGTCCATTAGAGGAAGCCATTTTGAAGTGGGTGGATGAAATTGTTTTTCCGCTTATAACTTGGCGAGGCGGGGGTCCCCAAAGCTGAAATCGGGGATCCTGTTAGGGCTCTTTGGGCCCGTCTGAACGCGACTGGCCCCGACTTCCGGGACGGTCCGTTCCGGAGTTACGGGGCTGCCTAGTTGAAATTTGGGAGCCTGTAACTTGGTCTTGTGGCTGGCTATTGACTTGAGCCCTGGTGGCATTGGATAGAGGGCCCGGAGATCTATTGTAAAAGTCATGTTTGGTGGAGTTCGCCCCTGCCCAAGCCGAGTTATAGCTGGTCAAAATTTCAACTTTCTTTGGCCTGTCCCGGCAGAGCGTAGCCCCTGGAGGAATTGGTCTCGGGGTGACCAGCGGCAGGATCGAGGCTCCAGGGTCTCTTCAACAAGAGGCGTGTCCGACGAGGACTCACCCTCTCGGGCCCGACCATTTTGGCGCAGACCGTGGAGGAATTTCGGCTCAAAAAAATGACTAAGTCTGAAAGGTGGGCTTCGGCCATGACAACCACCCTCTTCGACGGGCCGAGCCGGGTAAGGCGCCTTGTCGGTTATGGATTCGACCGCGACTCTGGAGGTTGGTCCGTTAGGAGAAGGCGTTTCTACATGCCATCGTGATTTCGGCGAACATGTAATTTTGTGGACTTTTGATTTGAACACTTTGGCAAAAATCACGAACCTCCAAAGCAGAGGGGCGATGCTATCGCTGCCACCGGCACTCGAAGGCATGCGCCTTGGGGTGTCAGGCAAACTCGCCCCCACTGATCGACTGAAACGCAAAGCGCGCCCGAGCTAGGGCCCTACCCAGTCAAAAAAGTGACGGCCCCCTTTATTCTTACAACAGACCTCACCGACCGCTATGGGTAGGTGTGCTCCTAGGGGCAACTTGGCACATTGTCCGTTACAGCGCGTACGAGACGACCCCCACGGCGGCCCACCCTTCATTGGAAGATGCAGACGGCCAGTCTATCTTTAAAGGTACACCACCAGCGGAGACATAGGGGCCTGTGGTGAGGGTTTTAGGTGTCCACCCTCAATGCTACGGGCGCCAGCCGCATTCCTGCCATCCCTGTGAAATGCTCTTTTCCACCTTACGGCTGCGATCCAGCGGCCACCCCCTAACGTCAGTATGTGCCACCCGACGGAGGAGAGGCCACCACAACGCCGCCCTATGAGGGCCGCACCGGCATGGGCCCGTCTGGATAGGGGGCCGACCCCCCCGACCACGGGCGCCCCACACGGAGCGAGACCCATGTGTAGGACTCAAGCGCGCAGTGGTTGTTCCCCTTTCCAACTCACCGGAGGGGATCGGGGCTCCGGCCTCGCCCCAGTCCCTTTGGTGACTCTAGATAACCTTGGGCCGATCGCGTGGCCTCTGCAGCGGCGACGATTCTTTCAAATGTCTGCCCTATCAACTTTCGATGGTACTTTAGGTGCCTACCATGGTGACCACAGGTAACTGGAAATCAGGGTTCGATTCTGGAGAGGGAGCCTGACAAATGGCTACCACATTCAAGGAAGGCAGCAGGCACGCAAATTACCCATTTCCGACTCGGAGAAGTAGTTACGAAAAATAACAATACAGGTCTCTTTCGAGGCCCTGTAATTGGAATGAGCGTATCCTAAACCCATGGGCGAGGACCCATTGGAGGGCAAGTCTGGTGCCAGCAGCCACGGTAATTCCAGCTCCAACAGTGTATATTAAAGTTACTGCAGTTAAAAAGCTCATAGTTGGATCTCGGGAGTGGGCTAGCGGTCTGCTGTGAGGCGAGCCACCGCCTGTCCCGGACCCTTCCTCCCGGCGCCCCCCCCGGATGCCCTTAAATGGGTGTCCAGTCAAACTGGGGCCTGGAGCGTTTACTTTGAAAAAATTTGAGTGTTCAAAGCAGGCCGTCTGTCGCTGCTGCATACCGCAGCTAGGAATAATGGAGTAGGACTCCGGTTCTATTTTGTGGGTTTCTGGAACCCGGTGCCATGATTAAGAGGGACGCTGCTAGAGGTGAAATTCTTGGACTGGCGCAAGACGGATGAAAACGAAAGCATTTGCCAAGAATGTTTTCATAAATCAAGAACGAAAGTCGGAGGTTCGAAGACGATTAGATATCGTCGTAGTTCTGACCGTAAACGATGCCGACCCGCGATCCGGCTGCGTTATTCCCACATGTCCCTACATTTCCTGGTACCCATACAAATGTTATCTGCCTTCCTTGATTAGATATTCTTGTCACTGACTTCAAACAGTATATATTGCCGACTTTTTGAATAGAATGACCTTATACTTGCTAAAACTGATGCTGAATCTGGACAAACCAAAACTTTATCCTGCCCTGACTTTTCCACCCATCGTACAGCGATTAAAATTGCCAGCATTTCCATTCTATAAACCCCTAACATATTAGATGTTCTTCTATTAATTTAAATTCCTTTGCTTGGAACCACCACAATCAATCCTGTTACTTCCGTCTCTGGTTTATTGGCACCATATAAACATGTATGTAAACTTTATACTTTTCCACTATCCAATTATTAAAGACTATTTTTTTGATTTTACCTTCCTTTGTTCTCATTTTTTCTTCCACAGCGCCCAGTCATCTGCAAACATAGACATTCATATATCTTCTGGAACTGTTCAATATACATAATTAATCATAATAATGAAAAGTAATGGACTAATCACACTACCTTGTGGTGTGCCATTATCAACTATGTACTCATCTGATGAATCTGCCCCAATCCTTACTTGTATTTTCCTTCCAAACAGGAAATCTTTGATTCAGTTAAAAAATTTCCTTTAACTCCTATATTATTTAGTTTGATTAATAACCCCTCCTTCCACATCATGTCGTAAGCTTTTTCTATATCGAAAAATACTACAATTACAGACTCTAGTTGCTTGCGCCTTTCTTATTTCACTCCAATCTCACCACAGAATCGATTGTACTTCTTCCTTCCTAAATCCACTTTTACAATTTGCCAATAATCCTCTTTTTCAAGAACAAGTCAATCTATTTGCTATCATCCTTTCCATGATTTTACAAAAATTGGATGTGAGCACTATTGGTCTGTAACTATTAGGATTAGTAGGATCCTTATCAGGTTTCCTTATTGGAATCACTACTGCTTCTTTCCAGCTATATAGTAATTTCCCTCCGTCCATATTTTATTATATACCTCAAGTAGCTTCAACAATGATTATGTCCCTAACTGTTTAAACATCAAATAACACACTTGATATTTCCTTGGGGATGAATGTTTTGCTCTCTTTATTGCTCTAAATATCTCAGCAAATGTAAATGGCTCATCTTACTCACTTCCAGTTTGATCCTTCCTTTTACTTCATAACAATGTTGATTCAAAGTTATTGATCTTCTCTTTCCGATGAATTTTCTTAACTATGAACACTTGGAAATTATTTGGCCATAATCTCAGCTTTCTCCTTATTAGCAACTGCTGTTTCTTCTTCAAATACCATAACTGGGTATTCCCACTGCCTCCTATCTCCCCCCATCCTTTTAATAATTCCCCACACTTCCCCCCACCAGGGTAGTTCTACCTATTTCATCACAGAAATTAATCTAACTACTTCTCTTTGCTTGGCATATTTTTCTTCTTACTACTGCTTGAGCCTTCTTGTACTGCATTAGATGATGTACATTGTGTTATTTTAAGCTTTTTAAAAGCTTTATTTCTATCCCTTACTGCCTGATGACACTCTTCTTTCCACCAAAGACCCACCTTTCAATTAACCCTGCTTCTCCACTTAGGTATAGCTTCCACTCCCCAACACTCCCCTTTCTTCACCTTTCCCTCCATTATAATCCATTACCTCCCCACCTACCTACCTCTGATCCATTCACGGAACAGTCGTGCCCAACCGCGGTAAGCTCCTGATAAATATAATGATTCGTTTTCCCTTACCGCACCTACTCATATGCTAAACCACAATCCAACTCTCTAGAACACAATACAAGTCTTTTGATAAACTCTTCTCGTGTTTCACACCGCCAGGAAAAGCCTCTGCTGCATGTGTTTACATTTAATCGAGCCTTCGGAGAGTTATTTTGGTTTAAACTCCTTAAATGATTAAAAACAAACCTTTCTCCAGCAGAAACACTGATGCAGGAGCGCGACGTAGCCTTAGGTAGTGGTGAGCAGAGAGTGAGGCTTCGTGAAACACTGAAGCAGTTGAAGCAAATGTGTTGAAGCTTCGAAACATTTCAACACCCATCTCTACGGTGACACCTAGAGGTCATTTTCAAGTATTGTTACCTTTCAAGTAACAGCGTTGACGAAGAAACAGTTAAGCGAATTGACGAATTATAACGCATGTTGTGTTAGTCAATCCACCAAGTGATTTGGGGGAGTGGTTAGTGTGCTCGACTGGAATGCTGTCTCCTTGGGTTCGATTCCAGGGTGAAGCAATTATCTTCACTTAATTATTATAAACAAATAAAATGTGTGTTTTTATTCTTCTGTTCTTGTAAATTGTTGAAACATCGGTCTGATATCTGAATTAACTCTTTGTGAATAAATAAGTATTAGATTTAATTTCCGCATAAGTGAATACAAGGCTACATTAATGAATGATGAAGTTTTAAGCTCGCTGGTCATGTGGCTCCTGGCTATAAGTGGAGGAGGGAATGTAGTGTATGCATTCATTCTGTGTCTGTCATGCTATGCTTTCTATACCTTATTTGGTTATTTGGTGAAATCCCTGGACATATGAGACTTTCTGGTAACATATTTAAAGACAAGTGTTGTCAAGAATAAATTGAGTTTGAAAGCCACGATGCCTCTCTGTGTCGTGTTTTTGTTCTCCCAGATCTGCAGAAGACTTCTTTCACAATATCCAACATATATTTCTGATTTGATTTAGAAGTGATCCAAAATACAGAAAGAAAACTTAGTTCATAAGGAAGCTGAAGTTTTACAATAAGTGTTTTTTTGGTAATTAAATATAGACAAATAAAATACATCAAGCCACAATGTCTTACTTTTTTACATAAAAAGATTTAAATATATATATATATATTAATTGTTCTGCTGTTGATGGACTTAGACTACTTCATTTTTTACATAGAATTTCTCCAGCCTTTGAAAAAATCCTCTCACAAAAACCCACGAAGTGAAGATGCGTTAACTCCTTTTATACTTTGTGGGAGTTAGGTTGAGACAGATGTGCAGTTGTGTGATTTGTTCCCGACCCTGTCAATTTAAACGCAGAATCGGCAGGTATGCCACGCCTCGAAACACTTGTGACACGCCCCGATGCTTCGAGTCGCCTTAGTCATGTGACATGGGTATTTCGAATCATGAGTCCTGTTCACATGCTAAAAATAATAATAGAAATTCACATTCAAAAAATCTGATAATGGGTCAATTTAAAGGATAAACCACAGAATCTCAAAGCTATTAATACCACTGATATATTTAAAAACTTTTGGTTTAAATCGAAATGCTCTAATCTAAATCTATAGCTTAAATCTAAATTCACACTCAACTCAGGAACAATTACACAAACCAGACACACACATCAACAGGCCATGATTTTACATTTGTGTTCACACACACATCAAGCAGAAGTGATTTATTTTGAGATTTTACGTGACAATCACCCTTTGCTGACTTTCTAAAGCTATGATTTAGCATTGACTAAAATAATTGTCTTTTGTAGTTCAATTTAATTTCTATGAAAACAATTAACCTTCTACAAAGTGCACAATACATTTCAGCTTAAAAATTTAAAATTTTTCAAGTAATGATACTGAAACAACAGATCATCTTTCAAAGTTCAGTTAATAACCAGCAAATTAGGAATTTATTGAGGGAAAAGTCGTCGTTAATAGTGTATAAGTGTTCCCTGTTCTAAAGTGTTACCCTTTGATTGATCATTTAAATGAATCTATTATTTGATTGTTTGGATGTGTTTTCTGTATGTGAATTTCTATTATTGTTTTTAGTGTGTGAACGGGACTTTTATTTTGGTGTGGTGACGTCATAAGGCTGCGTCGCGCCCATGCATACGTGATTCTTCTGGAGAAAGGTTCGTTTTTGATAATTTAAAGAGTTTAAGCCAAAATAACCCTCTCTGACAATTAAATAGAGAACTGTGAAATCACTGTAACACTGTAATACTTCTAACAACAATAATTAACGTTTTTGTGTGTAAACATAAGGAACAGAAACAGTTCAGTCTCTGTTCATCACAAACACACCGTTTCCTCATGGACCAGTCATGATAAACAAATTGAGCTTAAAACAAAAAAAGCTTGATTTTAAGTTGTTAAGATTCTGCATAGTTTGCTTTCTTTTATTAATTTGCAGTGCTGGTTTTGAGTGTTTTGGTCTAATCGGGTCATTAACTCTCTCTGACTGACTCCCTTACTAGTGTACACACTACTGAACTAGGGAGCTGATTGAGACACAAAAGTGATCTATCTGTTAATTATTCTCATCTTAAACACAGAGAAACTCCTGCTGAAGCACACTGTTATAAAGATGATGTTTATTAAAGAGGAGAGTGAAAACCTGAAGATTGAAGATTTCAGAATCGAACAAGAAGATGCTGAGGAACAACGAACAGAGATGGTGTATATTATAGAGGAAAGTGGAGAGGTGATGATTGAAGAAAATTCTGAGCAACAAACAGAGATTATGTATATTATAGAGGAGACGATTGAAGTCAAACAAGAAGATACTGAGGAACAAACCGAGATGATGTTTATTAAAGAGGAGAGCGAACACATAATGAATGAAGTCAAACATGAAGATACTGAGGAACAAACAGAGATTATGTTTATTAAAGAGGAGAGTGAACACATAACGAATGAAGTCAAACATGAAGATACTGAGGAACAAACAGAGATGATGTTTATTAAAGAGGAGAGTGAACACATAACGTATGAAGTCAAGCATGAAGATACTGAGGAACAAACAGGTCTGTTTCATCAGTTATTCTGTGTCATGAATCTCTTTATCTCACACATTAAATGATAATAAACAGTAAAAACAAAACAAGCATTTTGTGTAACATTAAGCTCGGTATCTACTTCTGAATTAAAACCAATGAAAACCATTCATTTCTATCACTTAGTTTTGCAACAGTATCTGGGTCAATGACATGACACTAATCTTTTTTTTGTGTCGATATGGTTTAGTTAAATTTAAAAAGGTTAAAATTTCAAAATAAATGTGCAAATTAATTGCATTCATTTTTTTTGTGGATCATGTGTCTAAAATGTCTGGTTTTAATTCAGTTTGAGAGAATATTTGGGGGATGATTAGCAAAAATGTAAATGCTTTTTACATTGTAAAATGTAAATGTAAAAACTTTGTACAAAATAATTGATCTTGTTTAAAAAAGGTGAAATTCTCAATAAAACACCAGATCAGCTAGTTTTGCTTAATCTTACATTAGTACTGTTTAATAGTAAATAAAAGTAAATGGAGCACCATTGTTCTGAGTACTATGATTAATTTGGCGAATTATGCGAGTCAAGTCAAATTCCTTGAGTGTCAAGGTGGTGTAACCACCATTCAATGAGCTGTTTTGTTAATATTTTGAAAGAAGATCATGTGACTGTAAATTATATCACAGAGAAGGACCTCTGGTGATACTAACTGCTGCATGCAAAGTTTAGTAACTCTTTAAATGTGAGATAATTTGACATTTTTAGGGTATAGTCAGCTATTCATGTCAAATGGTATGACCTCAGTAATATATTAATAATTCATCATTATTATAAAAATTTGTAATAACTTAAAAAAATACATTTAAAATATTCCCACCAAGGTCATGTACTTATGCTGATATACTGATGTACCCCATTCTCTCAAGGTCAAGCTAATTTGTATATAATTTTATTTTCTATACCACCAGATCACAAAAGTAGTAATTTAAATGTTACATTTCATATAGAACAGGTTTATACCTTATTATTTTATTAAACAAACTATATGGCCTCATGTTATTTATCTTATTTACACGACGACATGTCATCTTTGTCTCTACTTTACACGTTGCGCTCTCTATATGGCACACAGCGGAGCAGTTCAGCCCGCTTCTCACACACAGACACACAAACAAACGTACACACACGTGAGCACACTCTCACTCATATGTGTAAGTATTAAGCCACAAAAAGACTATTTAAATTACTTTTGCCTGTCTCTGTTAATGTATGGCACAGACGCGCAGGTTTGTTTACTAATACAGAAGCGTGTGTGAAACTTGCGGTGATGTTAATATTTGCCGCCTCACTAAATGAGGACATAAATACATGAACAATATCTCCAGAACTGATCTGAGTCACATCACCAGCATTTTAGCAAAACCCGGTTCATCATATCATATGCACACAAAAACATAAAGGTATTCACGGCAACCCGTCAAAATAAAAGTTTGGTTTCACTTGAAGACATTGTGCAGAAATATTACTATTGTTCAGTAGAACGTACATAATAGGCTACTACTACTACTTTAACTATTAAAACCTTATTTTTTTTAAATAATCATACAATATTTCTTCACTGTTTTAATTGTAATGTTAAATCCCCTTTATTTTCCTCAAAATAATATTTGTTTAATTTTCCTTCATTAAAAGATACATTAATTGAATGCTTTAATGCTGGAAAAACGGAGATCTCCCCCCGCCTCTCCAAAGCCACACATCTAGGGGAAACACTGAGATGTAATATAAACTAACCTACTATTAGAAACTATTGTCAAGTGTTTGTTATATTTTTTGAGAAAGTGGTTATTTATCTACAACTTTATCATTAAAGCTCTGTAAGTCTAAGATAAAATTATTGTTGCACAACATTATTGTTTTTGAAATGTTTAGCTTTAATGCATATTTCAATACCATTCACCTAAAATTTTTAAAGGATATTTCACCCAAGAATGAAAATTACCACCTCATTTATTCACCTTCAAGATATACAATGTGCATATGAGTTTCTTCTTTCAGACAAATACAATCAGCATTATATTCAAAAAATGTCCTGGCTCTTCCAAACATTATAATGGCAGTGAATGGGTGATATTCAATAGTCCAATAGAACAGTGGTTCCCAATCTGGGGGGCGCGCCCTGAGTTTACAGCGGGGGAGCAGATATACTTTGAGGTAGGGCTGGGTGATAAGACGATAACTATAATTATAGTGATATGATTTTCCTCGATAAAACAAGTTTGATAAATATTCAATTTAATGTTTATGCGGCAAAAGGGCGCTACTCATTTGAACCACATCACACGGACCATATCCGCTCGGTTCAAACAGCGGCACGGCGCAGAGCGAGCTGACTAGAGTATATTCAAAACTTCACAGCACAGCTGAGAGGACAGTATTTGTCTAGTATGTAATAGGCAGATGGCAGGTTTGAGGTCTGTCTGTAGTTAATCAGTTCTCTTGGGTAAGCCTGTGGGTTATAGTCCTGCACAAGACAGGTTTCTGAATCCCACTCGCGCTGAATTTCTCACCGTTGCCCATCGCGCTCAAGAGTAGAGCCATAATGTAATTGTTTGCAGTTACAAGTTTAACCTGTGTTTTTGGAGTAAAATCAATTTCGCCCTCTTTTTGGCCAGGTTACGTTTCTCTGTGTTATAAACTACAGGGGAAGGCTTCTAAACATGTTCATTCGTTTGTTGCATATCCAAATAAAATCTAATCAGTTCAATTAATGAATCAGTAACATACCATTTAGCCTACTTCATTGGCAGTTTACAAATATATTCAGAGGAGATCTAGTAAGATACAAAATAAAAAAAATATAAATAACAATCTCCATACAATCCAACATAATATAATTGACAAACATATGAAAACAAATTTGAATACATTATAAAATATTTTAACAAAACTAGATAAATTGACATTTTTATTCAAACCATTTGGTTGTACTGTGTTAAGACAAAAAAATACAATTACATTCAGTTTGTAATAATTTGTTCCAAATTCACGAAGGAAGTACCGTATCTATTCCACAAAATAACATTTCATTAACAATGATTTAACTCAGTGAAATGTCAGGCAACAGGTGATTTACTGTCAGCTCTATTTATGGCACTTCTGTATTCATTAATACGTAATCTTAATTGTTGATTGGGCTTCCCCACATATGGAAGACCACAAGGACAGGAAAGTAAATATTACATTGGTGGGACGACAAGACATAAAATGTCTAATTTCAAATTCTTTTCCTAGAATAACTCAATTTATAAGATTAAGACAAGCCAAAAAATGTCTACATTGAAAATACCCCAATGGCCCTTTGATTGTTTTTGGATGCATTTCAGAGGTAGCTGTATCAAAATAAAATTTCATTTTGAAGAATAGCTAGGGTATTTGTTATGTTCGTATATTCCTTATGACGAAAATTAATTAGCCTATTTGTTAAGTTAATTTAAAATTCTTCATAACACATTTCAAGAAGTTGAAAGTTAAGAATGGAATTAGCCTGTAGTCTAGATCTATAGACTAATTATATTTTTTTAACCGCTGATTGAAAAAATAAGAATTCTTGATAATCTTTAAATGTGAGAAATCACTGACATCATTTATGCTATACTTTCTTCAACTGAACAAAAGAAACCATTTAATTTGCAGTGTTAACTTATGAATTAAATGAAAAACAAGAAATAAATCACAACAAGAACAAAATATTTTACACTAAGAACAAAATAAAAAATATTTGACAAAATTACAAAATGAATGCTGAATGATGTTTGCCAGTGAATGCATTTTCACTTGCATAGACACATACAATTGTTGGTGTCAGTTGCAAATATTAAACATGTTTTAGGCTAAAACGTATGCGTGTTTCACTAGCTCAGTTCCCATGGACACCTTTTGTATGATCTAATTCTGGATATTTCCAGTTGATGACTCAGCTTAAGATCCGTATCTAAAGCCGTGTCTACACCAAGAGAACCCATTATAATCAGTTGATGCGGTGACTGTCCACACAGTAAGTGGCGTGAGGCAACAAATCTTCTATAGTAGCTGATGCATTTACATTTACATTTAGTCATTTTGCAGACGCTTTTATCCAAAGCGACTTACAATTGGGGAATACATAAAGCGATTAATCTTGAAGAGGCAAACAAACAGAGGAAGTGCCCCTAACACCAAGTCTTAGGTATTGTTCAAATAAATACAAGCTAGCAAGGGAAGGAGGGAAAGAGAAAGATGAAGATATAGAAAAAGGGAAGGAATTTTTGTAATTTTTTTTATGATGAAGTCAAGTAGTGTTGAAAGAGATGAGTTTTCAGTTGTTGCTTGAAGATTTACAGGGATCCAGCATTCCGGATGGGCGTGGGAAGATCATTCCACCAGCCAGGAACGGTGAACGAGAATGTTCTGGAGAGTGATTTTGAGCCTCTCTGTGATGGTACCACGAGGCGTCGCTCACTAGCAGATCTCAGACTTCTGGAGGGGATGTAGATTTGTAATAGTGAGTGGAAGTAGGAGGGTGCTGAGCCTGTGGTTGTTCTATATGCAATCATCAGTGTCTTGAACTTGATACGAGCTGCAACTTGTAGCCAGTGCAAGGAGACAAAGAGAGGTGTAACGTGCTCTTTTGGGCTCGTTGAAGACCAGTCGTGCCGTTGCATTCTGAATCATTTGTAGAGGTTTGATTGTGTTTGATGGAAGTCCAGCCAGAAGAGCATTGCAGTAGTCCAGCCTAGAAATGACCAGGGCCTGGACAAGATGTTGTGCAGCATGCTCTGTCAGAAAGGGCCTGATCTTTCTGATGTTGTGAAGTGCAAACCTGCAAGATCGAGCAGTCTTTGCAATGTGCTCTTTGAAGGTCAGCTGATCATCAAAGATTACACCAAGATTTCTGACCGAAGCTGATGGGGTAATTGTTGATGAACCTAACTGAATCGTGAAATCATGCTGTAGAGTTGGAGTGGCGGGGAGGACAAGAAGCTCAGTCTTTGCCAGGTTGAGCTGTAGGTGATGTTCTTTCATCCATGCCGAGATGTCTGCCAAGCAGCCTGAGATCCGTGCAGCTACCGTTGGATCATCTGGTCGAAATGAGAGATAGAGCTGTGTGTCATCAGCGTAGAAATGGTAGGAGAAACCATGTGCCTGTATGATGGGACCCAGTGATGTAGTGTATCTGGAGAAGAGGAGGGGTCCAAGAACCGAGCCCTGGGGAACCCCCGGTGACCAATTGATGTGCTTTGGATACCTCCCCTCCCCAGACCACCTTGAAAGACCGACCAGTGAGATAGGATTCAAACCAGTGAAGTGGAATCCCAGTGATGTCCAGTGATGAGAGGGTGGACAGGAGGATCTGATGATTGACAGTGTCAAAAGCGGCAGACAAATCCAGCAGAATGAGGACTGATGATTTGGAATCGGCTTTTGCAATTCACAGGGCTTCAGTGACTGAGAGTAGCATAGTCTCAGTTGAATGGCCACTTCTGAAACCTGACTGTTTAGCATCCAGTTTATTGTTCTGTGAAAGAAACAATGAGACCTGGTTGAAGACAACTCGTTCGAGTGTTTTGGCTATGAATGGAAGGAGAGAGACAGGTCTGTAGTTTTC
Source organism: Gymnocypris eckloni scoliostomus (assembly GCA_027564155.1). Classification (NCBI taxonomy): domain Eukaryota; kingdom Metazoa; phylum Chordata; class Actinopteri; order Cypriniformes; family Cyprinidae; genus Gymnocypris; species Gymnocypris eckloni. The sequence continues at coordinate 8,208,960 of CM050415.1, read as the reverse complement.
TATAAGAGAAGTGTTTAATGTAGGTTTTTTGAGCAGTGGGGTAACCCGAGCCTGCTTGAATGCAGTGGGGAAGATGCCTGTGAGGAGAGATGTGTTGGTAATGTGTGTGAGTGCTGTTAAGAGTGTGGGAGAGATTGCTTGGAGAAGGTGCGAGGGGATTGGGTCTAGAGGACATGTTGTAGGATGGCTGGAGAGGAGAAGCTTGGATACTTCCGCTTCAGTGAGGGGACAGAAGGAGAAGATGGGAGTTTGAGCAGTGGATCTAGTTGGTTGGAGGTCCTGTGTGAGTGAAGGTGAAAACTGACTACTGATTGTTTTAGTTTTGTCTGTAAAAAAAGTTGCAAAGTCATCAGCTGTTATAGAAGTGGTGGGAGGTGGTGGAGGTGGACAAAGGAGAGAATTAAATGTTCTGAAGAGATTACGCATATCTGGAGCACTGTTGATCTTGTTATGGAAATGTGACGATTTGGCAGTGTGGACTTCTGTGGAGAAAGATGAAAGCAACGATCGATACATACTCAGGTCCGACGGATCGTTTGATTTTTGCCATTTTCTCTCTGCCGCTCGGAGTCTGGTCAGATGTTCACGAAGAACATCAGATAACCAGGGGTTAGAAGGGGAAGTTCGTGCTGGCCTGGAGGAGAGAGGACAAATGTCGTCTAGACAAGAGGTTAAGGTAGAGCATAAAGTTTCAGTAGCTGCATTCACATCCAGAGATGAGAAATAGGTAGGTGAGGGAAGAGAGGAGGATATTACAGAGGAAAGATGGGAGGGAGAAAGGGAGCGTAGGTTTCGCCTAAAGGTAACTGGTAAGGGGGTTGGTGGCACCCGGGTAGCAAAGTGTAATGTAAATTTAATGAAGGAATGGTCCGAGATATGTAGTGGTTGTACCAGAATGTTATCTGCAGTACAATCGCATGTGTAAATTAAATCAAGTTGGTTGCCTGATTTGTGAGTGCTAGTAGTGGTAAGGCATTTGAGATCAAATGAAGCTAGGAGTGAATGAAAGTCTGTAGCATAAGGCTTTTCTAGATGAATGTTGAAATCGCCAAAAACTAAGATTGGAGTTCCATCCTCCATGAAAGAGGACAGCAACCCGTCCAGCTCCTCTAGAAAGGGGGCTATAATTTGGCCAGGGGGACGGTATATTACCACAATCTGGAGTTTTATAGGAGCTATTACAGTAATCGCATGAGATTCAAATGAGTTGTAATTGCATAGGGGAGAGTAGGTTGAGTATTTCCAATTATTTGAAATGAGCAGACCAGTGCCCCCACCCCGGCCAACCTGACGTGGGGTGTGAGAGAAAGAGAAATTGTTAGAGAGAGCAGCTGGGGTTGCTGAGTCTTCTGGACGAATCCAGGTCTCAGTCAAGCCCAAGATGCTGAGTGTGGATTGTAAAGAAAAAGCGGAAATGAAGTCTGCTTTGTTGACAGCTGACTGACAATTCCAGAGAGCCATGGAGAAGGAAAGAGGTGTAGTAGAAGATGTAGAGATAGGGCGTAGGTTAGCAGGATTATGTTGCCGTCTGTGTGTGATGGTAGAGCGTGGTCGAGAGACAACCGGAATGGTTTTGAAACACATGATAGAGGGGGAAGGATAGAGGATAGCAAAGGAGAGTGTGTGAGGGAAGATAGAAATGATACTTAAGTGTGTTGCTCGGTGTCGTTGCTCGGGTAAAGTCACGCAGGAAAAAGTCGTTGGTCTTTACCCTCGTCTGTCTTCACACGAGCAGGCTGAACGCTTCCGCTGACGCGTAAGAAGCTATAGTGAAAACAGCTGTGAACGGCTTCTGATTTGCCCAGCCAAAAGACTAACAGAGTGCTAATAGCTGGAGACGAAACTAACACCTTGCCCAAGGAGCAATGGTTATAATTAGCAGTAAGTGCAATCAAAAATATAAACCGCAACGAAAATGCAGACTAAAAATAGGTAGGAAACGAAGTGTTCCCCTCGAAGTATGAAACGAAGTATGCCTCACTCTATTCCGAAACCAGGCTCAGTCAGGGAGCCAGTTCTCCTCTGGCTAGATGAAACCAGCATGGCATGTTTTAATTCCAGAGTACAAGAAGTCGGAATTGAGAAGAGGACTCATTGGGTTCCCGTGGTCTGTGCCGGTGGCCTTCGAGTGGGCGAGGTCTTCACAGGAGATCTGAGTTTAGAGTGAATATAGTTGACACTAGTTGGTTTCCATTGACATTCAGGGCTATAGAGGGCTGTTCCTATGTTAACAGTCGGGACTCTGTTTGAAAATCTGTTGGTGTGTGGTGTGGTGTGGTGTGGTGTGCTGTCTTCGTCACATCGCAGCACACCACACACTATAGGAGCAAAACAGTTAAATCCAGGATTTATTTTTGTCCTCATTTTTGTGGTCTCTCACATTTTGAAGATCTTATAAGATTTAAAAAATCTTTTAGTGTGTACCTAGCATTAGTATTATCAAATGGCCAGAGTTTTAAGATTGCAGGGGACATGAAGAACTATTAGAGTTCTTCTCAAAGAGCTCGCTCGTGTACTGAGGAGCTAAACCAGGGTTCCTCAAATCTTTCCCTGAGGTCCAATCTGCTGCAGAGTTTAGCTCAACCCTGATCAAACTCACCTACCTGTGATTTTCTAATGATCTTGAAGACTCCGATTAGCATGCTCAGGTGTGTTTGATTAAAGTTTGAGCTAAACTCTGCAGGAATGGTCCAGATTTGAAGATCCCTGAGCTAAACCATTCAGGGCTTTTTGAAGGATTAGTTCACTTTCTTTTAAAAACTATTTCCTGATAATTTACTCACCCCATGTCATCCAATATGTTTATGTATTTATTTCTTCAGTCTAAAATAAATTAAAGTTTTTGATGAAAATATTCCAAGATTTTTCTCCATATAGTGAATTTCAATGGACTCCAAACGGTTGAAGGTCAAAATTATAGTTTCAGTGCAGCTTCAAAGGGCTATAAACGATACCAGACGATGAATAAGGGCCATATCTAGCGATCGACAGCCATCTTTTGTAGTGTTGACTAGCCCAATCCCACATTGGTGGGTGGAGTTAGTGTAAATATCCGAACTAAAGTAAACTTCAACAGATTTCCCCAGCTCACGGAGTAGGTAGCAATGAACACAGTGTAGGGATCATATCAATCGAACACCTGTTCATACGTAGCTCTTGATAACCAGCTAACGAGCTGGTTATCTGAATCAGATGTGTTATATATGCAGATATGCAGAGCAAGATGGCTCCAACGCAGTCACCGGAGCTGATCACGGCCACTCTAGTCAATGCCTGTGTTTATACCAGCCGCACCGCGTATGTTTCTGAAGCATCCCAGAAGTGGCTCTCCACGCTGGTTCACTAAAAATTTGTGCCTAGCCCTATTTTTGATTAATTGTCTTGCTATTGTCATAGGTATCAGCAACAGGAGATATCTCTGACTATCGTCGATATACAATGCTATCGGCACAACCCTAGTACTGTTGCTCTTTGGGCATCCTAAGTTCGAGTCTTGCCTCGTAGATCTTTCCCAATCCTGTCCCCTTCTTTCTGTCCCATGTCTCTTCCTTTCCTTTTTAAACTTTGAATAAAAAAGTGAAAATGCCTTGAAAGTCTAACATGCTGTTTTAAGAATAGAGGTTAAACCTTTTGTAGTTGGTTAGAGGATATAGGACCTAGCATGTATGTTGGATTTGATGGTTTACAACTTTTTCATGTCTGTTGCTTTTTACAAATGAACTGGTGTTAACTTGTTTTTGTTTATTTCACGTTAGACCTGATGCCACTGAAAGAGGAGAGTCAAGACCTGAATGAAATGGAAGAGAACAATCAGGATGAGAAATGCCATGATTTCATGACTGGGGAAAAATCTTTGAGTGACTCGCAGGCTCATGAAACTAGAAACCTTAAAGGCCAGATGAGAGTACATACTAAAGAGAAGCCTCATGCCTGCCAACAGTGTGGGAAGAGTTTTACAGTAAAAGGAAGTCTTAACATTCACATGAAAGTTCACACTGGAGAGAAGCCTTACTCATGTCAAGAGTGTGGGAGAAGTTTTACACTAAAAAGAGATCTTAAATGTCACTTGAGAGTTCACACTGGAGAGAAGCCTTACTCCTGTCAACAGTGCGGGAGGAGTTTTGCACAAAAAGGAACTCTGAATAGCCACATGAGAGTTCACACAAGAGAGAGCCCATTCACCTGTCAACAGTGTGGAAAAAGTTTCAGTCAAAAACAAAGCCTTGAAATCCACTTAAAAATCCATGCTGGAGAGAAGCCGTTCAATTGCCCTGAGTGTGGAAAGAGTTTTGAACTGAAAAATACCCTTAATGTCCACATGAAGACTCACACTGGAGAGAAGCCTTACTCCTGCAAACTGTGTGGGAAGAGTTTTACAGTAAAAGGTAGTCTTAACATTCACATGAAAGTTCACACTGGAGAGAAGCCTTACTCATGTCGAGAGTGTGGGAGAAGTTTTGCAATAAAAAGAGATCTTAAATGTCACATGAGAGTTCACACTGGAGAAAAGCCTTACTCCTGTCAACAGTGCGGGAGGAGTTTTGCACAAAAAGGAACTCTGAATAGTCACATGAGAGTTCACACAAGAGAGAGCCCATTCACCTGCCTACAGTGTGGAAAAAGTTTCAGTCAAAAACAAAGCCTTGAAATCCACTTAAAAATCCATGCTGGAGAGAAGCCGTTCAATTGCCCTGAGTGTGGAAAGAGTTTTGAACTGAAAAATACCCTTAATGTCCACATGAGGACTCACACTGGAGAGAAGCCTTACTCCTGCAAACTGTGTGAGAAGAGCTTCACACGAAAAGATACTTTCAAAGGTCACATGGCAATTCACAAGGGAGAGATTGCTTTTGATTGTGATGAGTGTGGAAAGAGTTTCAGATATAAAAGAAACCTTAAGCAGCACATGAGAATTCACTCAGGAGATAAATGTTTCATTGAAAGGAATCACCTACAACGTCACATTGTAGAGAAGCTTCACACATGCCCTCACTGTGAAAAGGGTTTCACAAGAAGAGCAAAGCTGGAGGAGCACATAAGAATTCACACTGGAGAGAAACCATTCACCTGCCCTCAGTGTGGAAAGAGCTTCGCAATTAAAGGAAACCTTAGGATTCACATCAGAGTTCACACTGGAGAGAGGCCTTACAAGTGTCCTCAGTGTGAAAAGAGTTTCAAAAATAACACAAGCCTGAAACGGCATTTGCAAACTCATTCTGTAAAGATAATTCTGATTTCAATAGCGTGACAAGATGTTTAGAAAAAGGAAGCAATAGAAAATGTTTATCTTTTAGAAAACAATGATACTTTCACACACCACCGCTGAAAGTGAGCTTCATCTGATTTTACTTCTTGACTGCTTTTTTTTTGTATTATGTATTTTATATCCTTCACCTTTTTATTCTTCACCTGACCATCTTCTTTGCTATAGTTTCAAGTATGTAGCAGACACCCTTTAATTCAGATGTTCGTTAGATTAACAAATAATCAGAGACCCCACCCATTAAACATACTGAGTGCCAGGATGTCTGTGAAGGACCCCAGGCTCCTGGTTACCATGGAAACCAGGGCACCTCAGCCAGATCAGATAAACTTTACAACCTAAAAGTATGTAGAGAGAATCTTCCCCCCTACCCAATTCTCTCTAAAACTGACACATACTGCGTCAAATAATTACTTATTTAATTAATTCACAGAGTTTTCTATGACCTTCCTATCTTGCATGTCCCCTAGTCATTGTGTAAGATTACTACCTTCTTGTAAATGGTCTTTTGTCTTGTATACTGTTTTATGCATGCTTATGCCACACTCATTCATGTAATCTTACCTATACCATGTTGAGTATCCATGAATTCGTCTTCTGGTGATCTAAATGGGAGTGTATATGTTGGTGTATATATGCAACATATTAGTGTTCTAAGAATCGTTAGTAGTTTTTGCATCGACACAGAGTTGAATTAAATACGCAAATTACCATGTTTGGAGACAAAGCATCTTCAACTGAGGTGATTCTCTTTGGTCCCTCTAAAACAAGAAATTCCGTTGCTGAGAACTTAGAAAACCTCACTCCTCATGTAACTCAACCTCAAGTCTCATGAAAAAAATCTAGGTGTTATCTTTGACTCTGAGCTTTGTCTGGAAAAAACAATTAGCTCAGTTGTTAAGAACCATTATTATCAGCTGAGGATCATCTCCAGACTTAAATCATCGCTTTATTTTCAAGATCTGGAAATAGTCATTCATGCTTTTATCACATCACGCCTGGATTATTGTAACTCGATATATGTTGGTCTTCCACAATCTTCATTGTCACGGCTGCAGATGGTTCAGAACGCGGCGGCCAGACTGTTAACCGGCACCAAAAAAACGTGATCATATTTCACATTTTTTTAGCTTCCCTTCATTGGCTTCCTGTCCTTTTTAGTTTAAGATTTTACTTATTGTTTTTAAAGCTCTTAATGGACATGCCCCATCTTATATTTCTGATCTTATTCATTTGCATACAACACCCAAGTCCCTTAGGTCGTCAAATAAGGCTCTATTAAATGTTCCTTGATCACGTCTTAAATTAAAAGGAGAATTAAAATTAAATTAAAAACTTTTTTAGAGCCTTTGCAGTCGCCGCTCCACGTTTGTGGAATCAGTTGCCACCTGACATTAGGAGTGCTTCTTCTCTTTTTATTTTCAAGTACAGACTTAAGACACATTTTTACTCTCTCTCATTTCCCTGGCTATTAATTCAGTGTGTACGGTTGTTGTTGATATTGTTATTTTATTATTATTGTTATTTTAATTTTATTCTATTTTTTGTATTTGCTGTATTGGTTATGTTCAGCACTTTGGTCAGTGTAATGCTGAATTTAAATGTGCTCTATAAATAAACTTACTTACTACTACTTAAACTTTCCTTCCAGTAGTACAATTCACCATTGGCTCTTTGACCCCCAAGAGGTGTGACCTCCACAGAACATAAAATGCCTCACTTCAGTGACCCGCCTAGCTTTTAGTCTCTTCACTTTCTCGTCTTCTAGTGACTAAGTCCCAGAGCCTGCACAACCACACCTGGCTGGCCTTGACACATAGTTTTAGCTTTTTAGATGCTGAGAAGATGAGGAAGTGAGCTAGAATTCACCTGGAACCCTTTAGTGTGCCAGGTTTCGGCCTTGACTTTCCATTCAACCAAAGATCGTCGGATCTCAGCAGATGCCTCTCTTAGCTCTTCTTCACTTCCTACATGGGAAGAAACTCCCATTCACCATCGAGTCAGGACATCATTGGAATTAATCACTCATCAAACCTGGTAGAACCTGATTGCAGGTCCAAACCCTTGAAACCATCAAGACTTTCATCCGAGACTGCATCCGGACACTTGTCAACGACCAAGACAATGCAAGTATTGTACATTTAACTAAACGAAACAGAGGCTTAGTATAAGCTGTAGAGACCCCGTTATAAACGGCGCTGATGGTTTTACTCCGGTGGTTGACTGACTCTTTTTATAGCTTCATTCTCTGGTTTCATCCATCAAGTTTGCCCATGTATGAGTGATTGTATGTTTTTTTGCTTAGATTAGTTGTGTGTGTTAACATTTAGTTAATAAAACATTTGTGCACAAATTACATGAGTTTCTAGTCCTGATTGTGAATAATGTCCCTTTACGATTTTGACCCTTACTACATACATACATTATGTATACTATCTGAGGGTTGGCGTCCTCTGAGGGGGTTGGCATAATTTCTTCTCAAGTGTTTGGTCATCTCAGATCATTTTAGGGTAGGATCCAGACTGAAGATTGTGTAAGTCCTAGTTACCACGGGATGTTTTTTGTAACAGAGATACAAATAAAGACAATTAGCGTAGCTGTTGTTCCATCCAGGCAAAAAGTATTTGTTCAACCCAAGCTAAAGGATAATAATGTGCATTTGATCAGATATACCTGAAGTACAAGATTATGAGATGCATTATAAGAATGCTTGGCTAAAGAGATGTGTCTTTAATCTAGATTTAAATAGAGAGAGTGTGTCTGAACCCCGAATGTTATCAGGAAGGCTATTTCAGAGTTTGGGAGCCAAATATGAAAAAGTTCTACCTCCTTTAGTCGACTTTGCTATCCTAGGTACTACCAAGAGTCCAGAGTTTTGCGACCTTAGGGAGCGGGTTGGATTGCAAAAAAATTATATCTATGAAGAATTTCAGTCAGGTTTTTAGCCCCACCATAGCACAGAAACTGCACTTGTTAAAATTACAAATGACTTGCTTCTTGCGTCATACCAAGGATGGATCTCATTGCTAGTTTTACTTGATCTTAGTGCTGCGTTCGACACTATAGATTGTAACGGTGGTGGCCGCCCTAGCTTAGATAAGCTCTAAAGGAAATGTTCGGGCGCCAGTCAGGATTAATCCTGACAAAATTTAAGTTAACCCCTGGATAGCAAAAACAAAAACCACCGGTTACAATATTAATTCACAAAAAAAACAGTCAAAGAAAAAAACTCAGTTCACAAGGGGAAGATTTATTCCACGATGTCCATGCGAAAAAACAACTTATTTGAAGAAAAAAAACAAGCAAAAAAACATTTCAGCACTTCGGTTCAATTTCCACCTTTGAAATCCGTGCAGGAATTGCGTCAGGCTAATTTACGTTACCACCACAGGCAGATTCGCATCCACAATCATAAATTGTCCATAGAAGAGAGGAAAAAAAAAGAAACATAAAACATTGTTCATTTCATAGTTAAGGAAAACATCAACCAATAATTTTAAAGCAAAAATAACCATTAAACACTTTGTAAATCCACTAAGCACATTGAATGTGCGGAAGTGAATGTGCGAGTGCGTGTGTGTGTGTGTGTGTGTGTGAATTGGCGACTAAGAGGTACTGACCAAGTTTTGCAGCCGTAAAGGAAACTGGAGCGTGTTGTGGGTTTTGTCCGACACCAGAACAGGTGGATGAACAGCCGTCACTTGTCTTCAGAACCACTTTACTAAAAGCAGATGATCCTGATGTGCAACGCTTAGAAGTCACGTGAAACTCCGCGAAGCACCAGTCATCACTCACCGGAAGCACCAGTTCGCCAAGCGTCAGTCTTTCCACATCGCACGGTAATCCCCTCACTCTCACTACTGCAAACCTTGCTGATGACGCAGAAAAAACCTCTCAGGTACGACACGCTTCCTTATATCTTCTTTTCTTCTGCCGTTAATTGAGACACTCCACCCCGATCACGCAAAGTGAATGTAAAATGATTTTTGTGGCACAGATTTTCTGCATTGCCACACTCTCCCTCCCTGGAAATAAACAACCCATGGTTGTTAAAAAAACATGGATTAAAATCCTAGAAATTCTTCTTCATCAGAGGTTTCTTGAAATAAGTTAAGGAGTTTTTGTTTTTCCTGGGACTCCAATTCCTCCGCTGTTGGATAGCATGGTTTGAGGTTGCACACATGTGCTGTGCGGACATCCTCCCCAGTTTCTTCCAATGCTATCTGATAATTCAACGGGCCTAACCTCTTTAAAACCCGGTAAGGACCTTTCCATTTAGGGGCCAGTTTTGCAGTGAAATTATGTTGAGCACTGGACTGAGGGAAATTTCTTAACCATACACGGCTTTTTTCTTTAAAAGAAGCTTCTCGACGGGTTTTATTGTAACCTCTGAGCTGTCTTTTTTGGGCTTTCTTACAGCACTCCTCTGCCTTCAGTTTCAGTTCCACTAGATGGTGGACAACATCATATGATGGCGTGGATGGTGAAAGGCTCTTAACTTGGAGTAATTTATCCTTTGGGCTTTTTAGTTTTCTCCCTATTTGAAGTTCTGCAGGGGCCATCCCAATGCTTTCCTGCACAGCTGAATTAATTGCAAAACGGAGTTCAGGTAAATGCTGATCCCACTTCTTGTGGTTGTCATCCACGTACGAGGCAATCATGCACTTTAGGGTCCGGTTAACTCTCTCAGTCATATTCGTTTGGGGGTGATATGCTGTTGTTCATTTTTGATTGAGATTCCATTTTTCACACAGCTCATTGAATATGAAGGAAAGGAATTGGGTACCACGGTCAGACAAGATGAAGTCTGGAACCCCCCACCGGGTAAGGATTTCGGTCCTTAGAATCTTCGCTATGGTTTGTGCATTTGCATGGCGCATGGGGAACAACTCAACCCAGCGAGTGAAGTAATCTACAAAAACCAGAAGGTACTCATGGCGTTGTGTGCTGCTTGGCAACGGCCCCATTATGTCAACACCCACCATTTTGTTGGGTTGTGAGATGGTAATGGGTTGTAGCTTACCAGCCGGTTTCTGATTTTCACTTTTAAGTGTTTGACACTTTACACAGTCCTTAACATAATGTTTGACATCAGTCCACATTCCTGGCCAGAAAACAACATCTTGTAGTCGCTTGTAGGTTTTGTAGATACCTCCATGACCGCTTAAAGGATGGGAATGGTAGTGATGAAGGACAGCTGGGATGAGACTGCTAGGCAGGTACACTCTGTAGTGAACTAGGCCATTTGACAGGTGGGTCTTGTGATATAGTTTGTCCTCCACAACTTCATATTTGTCTTTCAGATCACTGTTATTGTTCTCTGCCAATGCTTTAAACACTTTTATAATCTCCGGTTCTTTGTGTTGTTCCTCCCAAATTGACACAACAGAAACTGGAAGCTCAATATCCTCCTTCTGGCTGGAGTACAAGCTGCAACAAGGTAAGCTGGAAATCCTAGACAAAGCGTCAGGTGCTACATTGAGTTTTCCTTTTCGGTATTCAATGACGAAATCAAACCTTTGCAATCGTAGAGCCCATCTAATGAGACGGCTAGTGGTTTTGGGGGAACTTAAGACCCACTGTAGCGCAGAATGGTCGGTGACTACGGTGAACATTTTGTGCTCCAGGTAATGTTGCCATTTCTCATGTGCCCATATGACTGCTAGGCACTCTTTCTCTGTAGCAGAGTAGTTTGATTCAGCTTTGTTAAGGGTGCGGCTTGCGTATGCAATGACTTTCTCCAGTCCCTGAGCTTTCTGTTGTGTTAATACAGCACCAAGCCCGGTATCACTGGCATCGGTATACACGATGAATGGAAGTTGGAGATTTGGATGGCCAAGGATAGGAGGTGAGGTGAGATGTGCCTTCAGTTGCTCAAAAGCGTCCTGGCATTGGGGTGACCAGTGAAAAGAGTGTCCCTTCTTTTTCAGTGCATTGATGGGTTCAGCGATCTTGGAGAAATTTGGGACAAAGCGGTGATACCATCCGGCTAGTCCAAGAAAACGCTGGACCTCTTTGATATTCCTCGGCACAGGGTAAGATCTGATGGCCTCAACTTTGGATAAGTCTGCTGTGATGCCATTGATGCTAACCACATGTCCCAGGAATGTAATTTCTTTAAGGCAGAACTTGCTCTTTTAAGGTTTATGGTCAATCCAGCTTCCTGTAGTCGATGGAGAACAGTTTGGAGGTCCTTGAAGTGCTGAGCTACAGATGGTGAGTATATGATAATATCATCTATGTAGACAAAGCAAATGTTTCTTCGTAATTCTCCCAGTACTGTTTCCATTAACCGCTGGAATGTTGCAGGTGCATTTTTTAATCCAAAGGGCATAACATTAAAGTGGAAGAGCCCTGATGGAGTGATGAATGCTGTGTTTGGTTTACTCTGGGGGTCCATAGCCACCTGCCAGTAGCCACTGTTCAGGTCTATGGTTGAAAAGATGGCTGCTCCAGACAGAGATTCAAGGATCTCAGTGATGTTGGGAAGTGGGTAAGCATCATTCTCAGTGACGGTATTGAGCTTACGGTAGTCTACACAAAATCTAAGGCTGCCATCTTTTTTGGGAACAAGGACGACCGGGGAGGCCCAGCCAGAATGTGAGGGTTCCACAATTCCTGCATTCACCATCTCCGCAAGTTGTTCTTGTACCACTGCTTGTTTGGCAGGGGACATGACGCGTTGCTTGATAGGCACTTGATGGTGTGTGTAAATAATGTGTTGCAGGACATCAGTACGACCTAGTTGAAGGGTGCACACCTTAGTGTTGGACTCCAGGATTCTCCTCAGTCAGTTTTTTTCAGCAGGGGGTAAGTGTGCTTCACTCACAGCACTGTCAATTAAACATTGTGCATCTGAACTGACAAGTGTTGATGATCGACATACAGGTTGTGGTGGAGGGATTGAACTTAACAGTGAAAGGCTTCGGTTAAAAGTCTTTGCATGTGGTCCCGTCTTTTGATGTTGAGGGCTAATATCAGGTACACTTTGCCAGGTTGGAATGGATGATCTTCTTGTGGGTGGACTTAAATGAATATTTACTGTCAATTACATTGATTTGTAGGCCACTGAAGAAGATAAAATCCAGTCCGAGAACTACAGCATAGGCGAGTGCCTTAGGGAAAGGACAGCAACAGGTAAAGTAAAAGTGTTGTTGTGAATGTGTATTGGTAACTGCATCCATCCTAGAGGCACCTCTGCAGCCAAATACAGTGGAGACCAAGGGTGGAGGTTCTCTTGTGGGAAGAGATTTTTCCACAAACTCTCATGGATGTAGCTGGACTGATGCAGATGGGAACAATCAGCTGTTGTGGGATTACAACAGGAGAAACAGGCATTGGTGTAAGGGTGATTTCTTGGACGCGGACAATCTTTTTATTTGTTGTAGCGGTCACAGAATTACTAGTTGCTTGACCTCCAGACTTGCGAGAATTAAATGATCGAGGACTGGTGAAAGGATGTTGCTGTTTTGCAGGTTGGTTTGTGGATGGGTTGGCATAAAGTGGACAACATCCAGGTGAGTGATGTCCCTTACATCTCCAACATTGCACTTGGGGTTGGTCAGTGGGTTTGATGTTTTTGAGTTACTTCCTGCGATGATTTTCTGCTCATACCTTTTCATATTGCAGTTGCTGCTCACGGTCCTTCTCTAGCTGATGTCCCAGCTTTACCAGTTCCTCAACGGTGCTCACACGACTACGTAGCTGACTGGCGAGGTAAGGTTTTACATTTTGAGAATCATTTTGACTATTTCATTTTCTGTTAGGAAGGCCTCCATCTTTGCAAAGAGCACGATATGTAAAGGCGAAATCCTGATGGATTCTCTCCTCCTTGATACCTTGTGCGGACTCTTTCAGCTAGCTCATCTTCGTAGTCTTCGGAGAAAGGCTGAGAGGAAAGCAGTCTCGAATTCGTTCCATGTCGTTACTGAAGATCGGGCGACTTCCCACCAGTCACGTGCAGTGCCGTGGAGTACGCGGAAGGTTGCCAGGATGTCGGTCTCTGCAAGTGGGTGCAATGCCAAGAAGTCCTGACACCTTGTTGGGTACAGCAGGATCAGCGCCATCCGATGGTCTTCAAATGTGGGAAAGGTCAATTTTAAATGGTCACTTTTTCCAGCAGGAATAGGAGGACACTCTGGGACATTTTCTAGTGGTGATGGGTGTGCGGTAAGTATGGCACTGGGTGGTGATTGTACCTTTTCTTTGGTTATCAGCCATTTCCTTTTCTGGCCGTTTGACTTCCTCTATGTTTGTTTGAAGCTCATTTACCTGTGTTATTAACTTGTCAATTTGAATGATGCACTGATTACATTCAGTTGAGAGCTGCTCATGATCCTTTTGAAGGTTCTTTTGTGTAGCTCTGAGGTCTCTCTGAAGTTCAACCTGAAGTTGATCCACCATGAAACGGACTTCAGAAATCAAGGTACACTTCATTTTTCATCTCTTGTGAGATCCTCACTTTCATGGCTTTAACTAGTTGATCTGAATCTGCTGAATCCGCTTTTTGCTGCAGTTAATGTGGTGAGGATTTGTTGCTGGTTAGCCTCCATTTTCGCTGTCAGGTCTCCAAGTAGTTTTCCATGATGGGAAGTGGCTGTTTTGCTCCTGGGTGAGTTCATTCACAGCTTTCTCCTGATGTTTCATGAAATCAAACAGGTTGTCCCAGTTATCTTGAACTTGTGCAGTCAAATGGTGAATTTCCTTTCCAGGAGTTGGGAGGTGACCAGGCAGGCGATGCTGTGATGCTGAGGAAGATGGTGTAGTTTCAGGGACTGTGCAAATTTGCATCGGTTCTGGCTGGAATGAAGCAGTGCCATCCGGAGACATGGGGGCAAAGTGCACCTGAGACCTGGGATGGGGACTACTGAACTGAGTTGGGGTGAAGTGAAAAGTGGGAAACTGAGGTGGAGGGACGGGTCTTGGTTGCACAAGTGGCCAGACTGGAGTTGCTATATCTGGAGGAGGTTCAATTTCCACAGATATTGACGGTGAAGGAGGGATAGTGGCCACGTTTGTATGGTGTTGCTTGTCAATGTTGTGTGAATAATCAGTGACTGAGATGAGTGAATTGGAATGGCTGTCTGTTTTTTTTTTTGAGCACCAGGGGATATAAATAAAAAACAAACAAAGTACAGAGTACAATTTCCACTGTCTCAATTTTCATTTTTTTCCCCCAACTTTTGTTTTCTCACAATTTCACACAGCACATTCGAGATGCAACATCAAGTTCGCCGTAATTAGATTTCCAGCTGATACACTTCAGTCAAACAAAAGCACAAAGAAAAAAAAATACAACAAGTTCTTTCAAGGTTTACCAATGATAATAATTAATTAACCATAAGGTTTAAATAATTCTCCAACACAAACAATTCATGTTCAAGTGAGAAATATTCAGGTGATAGAGGTACAAGTGTTCAGGTTCGAGTCCCTTTACACATACACAATATTTCGAGTCCCTTCACACATACACAATATTCCAAGTCCCTTTACACATACACAATATTTCAAATCCCTTTACACATACACAATATTCCAAGTCCCTTTACACATACACAATATTCCAAGGTCCTTTACACATACACAATATTTTGAATCCCTTTACACATACACAATATTCCAAGGTCCCTGTACACATACACAATATTCCAAGGTCCCTTTACACATACACAATATTCCAAGGTCCTTTACACATACACAATATTCCAAGGTCCCTGTTCGGGCGCCACTCTGTAACGGTGGTGGCCGCCCTAGCTTAGATAAGCTCTAAAGGAAATGTTCGGGCGCCAGTCAGGATTAATCCTGACAAAATTTAAGTTAACCCCTGGATAGCAAAAACAAAAACCACCGGTTACAATATTAATTCACAAAAAAAAACAGTCAAAGAAAAAAACTCAATTCACAAGGGGAAGATTTATTCCACGATGTCCATGCGAAAAAACAACTTATTTGAAGAAAAAAAACAAGCAAAAAAAAACATTTCAGCACTTCGGTTCAATTTCCACCTTTGAAATCCATGCAGGAATTGCGTCAGGCTAATTTACGTTACCACCACAGGCAGATTCGCATCCACAATCATAAATTGTCCATAGAAGAGAGGAAAAAAAAAGAAACATAAAACATTGTTCATTTCATAGTTAAGGAAAACATCAACCAATAATTTTAAAGCAAAATAACCATTAAACACTTTGTAATCCACTAAGCACATTGAATGTGCGGAAGTGAAAATAAGTGCGTGTGTGTGTGTGTGTGTGTGTGTGTGTGTGTGTGTGTGTGTGTGTGTGAATTGGCGACTAAGAGGTACTGACCAAGTTTTGCAGCCGTAAAGGAAACTGGAGCGTGTTGTCCGACACCAGAACAGGTGGATGAACAGCCGTCACTTGTCTTCAGAACCACTTTACTAAAAGCAGATGATCCTGATGTGCAATGCTTAGAAGTCACGTGAAACTCCGCACCAGTCATCACTCACCGGAAGCACCAGTTCGCGTCAGTCTTTCCACATCGCACGGTAATCCTCACTCTCACTACTGCAAACCTTGCTGATGACGCAGAAAAACCTCTCAGGTGCGACACGCTTCATTATATCCTCTTTTCTTCTGCCGTTAATTGAGACACTCCACCCCGATCACGCAAAGTGAATGTAAAATGATTTTTGTGGCACAGATTTTCTGCATTGCCACAAGATCATGACATACTCCTAGATCGATTACAAAACTATACAGGTATTCAAGGGCAGGCTCTAAGATGGTTTAGAAACTACCTGTCTGATCGCTACCACTTTGTTTATTTAAACAGGGAGGCATCTCAATTATCACCAGCAAAGTATGGAGTACCACAAGGATCTGTCCTAGGTCCTCTGCTATTTTCATTATACATGTTGCCCCTTGGTAATATTATTAGAAAATACGGGATTCGTTTCCATTGTTATGCTGATGACACTTAACTCTGCTATTTGTGTAATTCTAAAATATAGAAGATTAGTTAGGTACGCAGGAGCTAAACCATTTAGGGCCTTATAGGCAAGTAATATTTTGTAACTGATATGGAACTTAATAGGTAGTCAGTAAAGAGACTGTAAAATTGGAGTAATATGATCATATTTTCTTGACCTGGTAAGCTGTAGCTTGTTTATTGAAGATGCAGGACAACCACTTAGCAATGCATTACAATAGTCCAGTCTAGAGGTGATGAATGCATGAACTAGTTTTTCTGCATGGGAAACGGCTAACATGTTCCGTAGCTTGGCAATGTTTCTAAGATGAATTTCAAAAGATAAGTTGCTGTCTAATATAACACCCAGATTTTTGACACAATAAAAGGCCACTCTAAAATGTGCAGTTTTACTGTATTGGGGGTTCTGAAAACCAGTCAGTATCTGGTGTGACCACCATTTGCCTCACGCAGTGCAACACATCTCCTTCACAGAGTTGATCAGGTTGTTGCTTGTGGCCTATGGATTGTTGGTCCACCTCTTCAATGGCTGTGCGAAGTTGCTGGATATTGTCAGAAACTGGAACACGCTGTCCTATACGCCGATCCAGAGCATCCCAAACATGCTGGTCTCCGACGATCTTGGAGGTGAAGATGCTGGATGTGGAGGTCCTGGGCTGGTTACTGGTTACCACTGGTTAAACATGGTCTGCGGTTGTGAGGCCGTAAGATATACTGCCAAATTCTCTGAAACGCCTTTGGAGACGGCTTATGGTAGAAATTATCATTCAATTCATGGGCAACATGTCTGGTGGACATTCCTGCAGTCAGCATGCAAATTGCACGCTCCCTCAAAACTTGCGACATCCGTGGCATTGTGCTGTGTGATAAAACTGCACATTTTAGAGTGACCTTTTATTGTGGCCAGCCCAGTGGCGGTTCTACACGGAGGCCTAGGGAGGCCCGTGCCTCTGTAGACATGTCCCTGGCCACCCCTGTGGCCCCCCCGTGCTGACCAAATAAAAAAATTATGAATTTATTATGATTTTACACACGAGCGCCAAAAGCGGAACTAATGCGACGCAACGTTCTACACGGGTAAATTAGAGCGGCGCACCCAAACACTGTAGCCTGCGGTGCTGCTCGGTGAATGAGAGCTCAGCAACAACTAGAACTACTCTTGGAGAGAGGAGCTATGATTAATTTCTCCTGTTGCAAGAGTCGAAGGTAAGCAAAACAATTTCATCTCGTGAGTGACTTGTTGTTCTTGCACATAACCGTGTTACTTTTGTTCCTCACACTGATAATGAAATCAAGTTTGTAAATGGCTGGTCTCGAGATGTTTAAAAACTTGGTAACACTTTTACATTTGTTACTGTATTTGTTAATCTTTGTTAACGTTAGTTAATATAAATACAGCTGTTCATTGTTAGTTCATGTTAGTTCACAGTGCATGAACTAATGTTAACAAGATTTTAATAAAGTATTAGTAAATGTTGAAATTAACATTAACAAAGATTAATAAATGCTGTATACGTGCAGTTCATTATTAGTTCATGTTAACTAATGTAGTTAACTAATGTTAACTAACGAACCTTATTGTAAATTGTTATCAAAAACTTCATAGAAAATCAGAAAATCATATCTAAGCAAACTCATCGAAGCAGAAGCGAATATCCAAATGTCCGTATCCTTGCTAGGTCTACACAATGTTGTGATGTTAACCACGTAACTTCGTCTTGGCTGTTGCATTGCGATAACAAACAGATTTATAGGGAGGGATGGTTAGAAAACTAAAGGTAATGCATGCCCCTAAATTTCTTCTTCTTCTAATAGTTATCATGAAACGAGGAAGGGACATAGCGTCCTTTTTTGCCCTAGTAAACAAAAAAGGGAGAGAACAAATCAAAGTATTGAGAGAGTTGAGGAGCAGGAAGAGGGAGAGCCAGAGGAGTCAGTGGAGGTTGGAGAGAGGGCTACTGCACAATAAGCACTGTTGGTCAGAGGGAGGTAGAACGTGACAAAGATACGTTTCGCACGTCATTTTTCTATCCTGTAATTGACAGCATGCTCAATGAGTTGAACAGACGTTTCTCCAATACCAACTGTGAGCTCATGAGAAGCATACAGTCTCTCAGTCCCCAGAGTAATGCCTTTTTAAAGGAGAGCAATGTTTTTTCATTTGGCCATTTGTATAATGCAGAGATTGATGATTTAGGGCATGAGCTCCATCAATTTAAGAGAGTTTTGGACAGAAAAATACAGAGTGGTGAAGTTAAAAAGCCATGCAGTACAGTTGAGCTGGTTTGTTTTATTGAGCCATACAGGGAAGTTTTCTTTGAGCTCTTTAGACTGTGCAAGATTGCAGTAACCCTTCCTGTAAGCTCAGCCTCTTGCGAACGCAGTTTCTCCACACTGACACTGATAAAAAACTTCCTGCAGTCCACCACTACTGATGAGAGACTCAGTGATCTTGGTGTCCTGAGCATAGAGTCCAGAAGGGCCAAGGCTCTGGATCTTGATGTATTTGTGGACCGTTTTTCCAGACAGCACAACCGCCGTATCCTGTTGCTGTAGTGTAGTGTATATATATTTTATTAGAATTCAATTGATCCAGCATTGTTGTGCCAATTCAAATACATAAGTGTGGACTCAACTGTCCACAGTAGTGGGGCTTCCATAAATAGGAAATGGCACATTGTTGTACCCTTTGTTGTACCCTGGAGTTTTGTTCACATTGAATTGACACACTGTATTTGTACCCTGTACTGTATTTTTCATTTTTTATGGCCCTACCTCTTTTGCACCTGCAGTCACTCTTGTACAAAATAAATGTTTGTATGATTTTAAAGTAAAATAAAGTTTATAATCTTTAAATATCATTTGTTGCCATTTTTTAATGTGCCCCTCTGGTTAAACACTGGCCCTCCTTGGCCCCCCTAGTAAAATTTGTCTAGAACCGCCACTGGGCCAGCCTAAGGCACACCTGTGCAATAATCATGCTGTCTAATCAGCATCTTGATATGCCACACCTGTGAGGTGCCGATTATCTCGGCAAAGGAAAAGTGCTCACTAACAGTACTAACAGCCCACTCCTGTACTCCCTGTACTCCCTGTACACACACGACTGTACAGCAACACACAGCTCCAACGTCATCGTCAAATTTTCAGACGACACAACGGTGATAGGCCTGATCACCGACAACGATGAGACGGCCTACAGAGAGGAGGTGAGTACCCTGACAAAATGGTGTCAGGAGAACCACCTCTCACTCAACATCGACAAGACCAAGGAGCTGGTGGTGGATTACAGGAGACAGAGCAGAGAACACACACCCATCACCATCGTCAAGACACCTGTGGAGCGGGTTAACAGCTTTAAGTTCCTCGGCGTTCACATCACCGAGGATCTCACATGGTCTGCTCACACAGATGCAGTGCTGAAGAAGGCACATCAGCGTCTCTTCTTCCTGAGACGGCTGAGGAAGTTTGGAACGAGCCCCAGAATCCTCAGATCCTTCTACACCTGCACTGTGGAGAGCATCCTGACCGGCTGTATCACCGCCTGGTTTGGAAACAGCACCGCTGGCAACCGCAGGGCTCTGCAAAGGGTCGTGCGAACTGCCCGCCACATTGTTGGAGGTGAGCTTCCCTCCCTCCAGGATATCTACACCAGGCGGTGTACAAGGAAAGCCCGGAGGATTATCAAAGACTCCAGCCACCCGTCCCACAGTCTGCTCTCTCTGCTGCCCTCAGGGCGACGTTTCTGTAGCATCCGATCCCGCACTAGCCGACTGAGGGACAGATTTTTCCCCCAGGCTATCAGGCTAATGAACAGTCAGAAATGACCCACCCTACAACACACTTCCACTCACACAACATGGCATGCACTGCACTTTAACACAGTTCAACTGGACTACACGCACACACTGCACTAACACATCTGCTATCACTGGACACCATAAAAGCACACCCACGACATTGCATATGTATAATCTGTTGCACCTTTGCACAACTATCTGTTGCACAACCAATCTACTGTAAATTATAATCTGTTGCACCTTCACATATTACTGTGCATAGTTGTGGACATAATGCAGATGTGTAAATACGGTGTATAATGTGCATTGGTGCATTGGTAACGAAGTATGTCTTTAGAGTACACTGTGTGTACTGAGTATATGTATGTGTATTTTGCACATTGTCTTCTGTACAGTCTGTAAATATGTACTGTCCATATGTAAATTGTTGTTTTGTTTTTTGCACTGTCTGGAGCACGCTCAAGAATTTCACTCACCAAGGCACTTGTGCTGTGGTGATGTGACAATAAAAGTGATTTGATTTGATTTGATAACACAGATTTAGACAGATTTGTGAACAATATTTTAGAGGAATAAGCCTTTTGTGTACATATAAAAGTCTTAGAACTTTGAATTCAGCTCATGAAAAATAGGGGCAAAAACGTTTATAATTTTGTTTAGTGTATATATATATACCAGTTAGGTCCATATATATTTGGACACTGAACATTTTTTCATAATTTTTGCTTTGTGTGCCACCAGTATAGACATAAAATGAAACAATCAAGGTTACAAAATAACACAAAATGCTAGGAAATACAACCATTGTTATACACGGCTCAAATGTAACTGGACAAATAAATAAAATGTTCATTTTTAGTTGTATCAATATCTGAACATACAGTATTTGAAAAGAAAGAACAGAGCCTCTATTTTTAGGCTGTTTTGATTTATAAGCTGTTTAATGATTACATGTGAGTATGCAGTGCTTCTGTCGCTAGACTAAAAGTATAAGTCCTTATTTTTAGTTTAAAGGAAGTATACAAATCACATTTGAACCAACTTGTTTGTAACAGTAATCTTTAAAAAGAACACAAACAGTGTCTGGCATTTGTATTACTTTAATATGTAAAGGAGAGTATTAAGTATATTTAAGTGTGATGTTTTATTAGACTGATCACAATCAAATTGTCTTGCACCAGAGTGAATGTCACACTCTTGTCACACTAAGGACAATGGCAGTTTATTTCCAGAATGAGTTTGCAAATGTCTTTTCAGGCTTGTGCTACTTTTTAAACTCTTTTCACACTGAAGTCACTTGTAAGGCTTCTCTCCAGTGTGAACTCTGATGTGAGTCTTAAGGTTTCCTTTAACTGTGAAGCTCTTTCCACACTGAGAGCAGATGAACGGCTTTCTCCAGAGTGAATTATCATGTGAATTTTAAGACTTCCTTTTACTGAGAAACTCTTCCCACACAGTTTGCAGATATGAGGCTTCTCTCCAGTGTGAACTCTCATGTGGCCTGTAAGGGTTGATTTCTGTGTAAAACTCTTTCCACACTGATGACACATGAACAAATTATCTTCAGTGTGGATTTTCAACTGGCTTTTAAGGCTTTATTTTTGACTGAAACTCCTTCCACAGTGTTGGCAGGTGAAAGGGCTCTCTCCAGTGTGAACTCATCTGGACTTTAAGGTTTGTACTTTCTGTTTTATAAGCCAGTGAGTTATGAAAATATTTTTCTTCAGCCATGAGATCATGGTATTTCTCATCCTGATTTTTCTCTTCCATTTCATCTAGTTCTTGACTCTCCTCTTTTAGTGCCATCAGGTCTAGAGTGAACAGAAACAAATGAAAGTTAACACCAGTTTAATGTCACAAAGATAAGAATGTATTTAAACATAAAAAACAAAAAAGTGTTAAAGTCCTTTTTTGCTTTTGTTAATTGTATAATAAATAAAAAGAAAACAAATAGATAGAACACAAAATGATTAGAGAAGCTAGTGTTTTTTTAAGAAAACAAGCAGTTAGTAAATGAGTGCAAGTCTAAAAGTGGAAAGTTATTTTTAAAGAATAGAATTAGAATCGAGAGTGCTAGAGTTAGAGGTTCAAATAAAGATGGAAGAGATGTGTTTCTGACCAATTCTTGAAGGGAACATTTGATTTAAAAGTCTGTGAAAGTGATTTTGAGCCTCTTTGGGATGAACAAAGCGACGTTCACTTGCAGAACGCAAGCTTCTTGAGGATACATCAGTTTAAAGTAATGAATTTAGGTAAAGGGTGCAGAGCCAGTGGTGGTTTTGTAGGCAAATATCAATGCCTTGAATTTTATGCGTGCAGATATTGGTAGCCAGTGAAAATTGATAAACAGAGGTGTGATGTGCATTCTTTTTGGCACATTCAAAATTAATTGTTCTGGATTAATTGTAAAGGTTTGGTAGAACTGGCTGGAAGACCTGCCAAGAGAGCATTGCAATAGTCCAGCCCGGATATAACAAGAGCTTGAACAAGGAGTTGTGAGGCATGTTCCGAAATAAAGGGCCTGATCTTCTTGATGTTGAATAAAACAAATCTGCAGGACCGGGCAGTTTTATCAATGCGGTCTGAGAAAGTCAGCAGATCATCAATCATAACTCCAAGGTTTCTGGCTGTTTTTGAAGGAGTAATAGTTGATGTGCCTAATTGGATGGTGAAATTGTGATGAAACAATGGGTTTGATGGAACCACAAGCAGTTCTGTCTTAGCTAGGTCGAGTTGAAGGTGATGGTCCTTCATCCAGCAAGAAATGTCTGTTAGACAAGCTGAGATGTGAGCAGCTATCGTGGGATCATCAGGATGGAATGAGAGGTAGAGTTGAATTGATGAAGGAGGGAGAGGAGGAGGACAAAGCAGCGTGGACATTCTTTAAAGAGCATGCGAGAGTTAGACGAATAGTTAATTTTGTTATGATAGTATGTCCTTTTAGCAGTGGAGACATTAAGAAAGAATGAAGAGAGGAGTGAATGATACACATTAAGGTCAGCAGGATATTTTGATTTGTGCCACACCCTTTCAGCAGCCCTGAGCTTAGAACGATGTTTGCAGAGATCAGACAGCCAAGGGGGCAGAAGGCGTGGAATGGACTTGACCTGGAAGATAAGGAACAGAAACTATCTAAAATAATGTTACTCTGTGCGGTCGTCACCTGTCTAATAAAACGGATAAAATATTAAAGTGTCTTTGGTGTTTCCATGTTTTCTACAATAAAAGATGGAAATCAAGGATGTATGACGTCATTGGCAGGCGATGCAAGGACACTATGGACACGGTCCGTTTCTCTAGTTAAAATTGCTTATTTCTCTGGATTTAAATATTCTTCGAAACATACATTTGAGATAAAGTACATAAGTCAGCAAAATATATAACACTGTTCTAGTGGTTTTAGGATTTTGTATAAAATAAATCGTATGTATTGTACCTTTAATTAGAAGCACCACAAATTAAAGTGTGTCATCTGTTATAGGGACTACTGAACAGACATTTAGAAGTTGATTTTAAAATGCAAAGTATTTAAAATAAATATAGAGTTATGTAAACACTTTTGACAAGACTATATAAGTGTGTTCCATCTAGTAATGAAAAGTATGACACACACTTGTGGTTTTCATCCTCACATGAACACTTGAGGCCAAATACAGGACATACATATAAGTTGTCAAGTGCAGAGACCGCAAATGAGACGCATAGCGTTTCTGTGCTTTACTCATAACAGCTATGTTCATTAACGCCAGTAAATACATCACAATATTACATTCTAAAATAACTGATTCATTAAAAGTTCACTAACACAAACTGGCAGCACTGACTTAAACACTTTATGCTACATGATTAAAAACAAACCTTTCTTCGACAGAATCACAGATGCAGGAGCGCAGTGCAACATTATGACATTATGTCACCACATCAAAATAAAAGTCCCGCTCTTACAAAAAAAATCTTGTAGGAATTCCTGTTGCAGCTGCGTTCTGTGCAGGGATACACAGTATAGGTTGTAGAATTACTTTATTTCACAGTGGATTTGATATATTTCACTGTATATAATTTTTCATTCATGAATTGCATCACATATGAACTGTAAATATGTAAATATTACAAAACTGTAAATATTACAGAAAATACTATATACATATTACTGTCAGGATTCTGCCCTGACTGTCTTGTCCCTGTTCAATGTTTCCTTGTTTGTTTTGTGTCTGAGCACATGGCTCTGTTTGTGTTTGCCATGTCCTCCCCTTGTCCCACCTCCCTGTTTCCCCTGGTCACGCCCCCTTGTTTAGTCCTTGTCTAGTCCTCGTTTGCTTGATTGTGTTCACCTGATCCTCGTGTGCTCTGCTGCTTTATATTGTGTTCCTTTCCTTTGTGTCTTTGTTGGTTCGTTTTGGTGATTACCTGTTTCTTGGTCTTAACTTTGATCTTGCGTTAGTTATTTGATCTTGCTCAAGTGATTTTTTGATCTCTTATCTTGTTATGTGATATCCTTGTTTCCTTTTTGTTTCTCTAGTTCTTGTTTTTTATTTTGTGCATGTTTTGTTTCTCTTTTTATTTAGATTTTCTTTACCCTTGTTTTTGCAGTTCCAGTTCCTTTTTGGATCTTAGCCTTTTGTTTTCTCTTTTGATTTTTTGTTTATTTATTGTTTTTTACTTTTGTCTGTCTGTGTCTTTGTGTTGTCATTAGTCTTGTCTTGTTTGTTATCGTGTTTTGCCTTGTCCTGCCCTTTACCCAGATTCCCTGGCCTCTGACCCCTACTACCTGGTAGCAGCTCTCCACTCTCACGAGTCAAGTCTCTGGTTCTGTTGGTGCAACTTCTGAGATTCACTTCAAGCTACGGGGTCCCTGTCGTCCTGCCTATCCCTTCCTCTGGAGCTGCCGCCTCCGTGCTCGAGTCTGCTACCACCTCGGACAGGCTCCGTGGTCATCCCTCTTGCCCATATTGTGTTGTCTGCCCTGCCCCTCTGTTTGGACTGATTCACTATCCACGCTCCCTGCTGTTTCTAGTCAATGTCCTGTAAATAAACTACAATGGTCTGCTCATTTGCATCTGGGTCCCGTTCTTGCAGATCCCTTACAATTACATGTATGTATAAATATTATTTGTCAATATTTAATAAATGCATATTGAAAAATGAATAAACTACTGTTGTACAATGCATTCATGCCAATAATTAAATCCACAGTGCACTTTAAACTTTCACAAACAATACACTGTCTAATCAACAACCAAAGCAGTTTTACATACTGAACAGGCTTGCAAACCCTCAAGACGTGTCATACAGAAACCAAAATGTACTACACACTTGCTAAAAAAAACATATAAAAAATATGAATATATGGCAGACATATACAAGTTACTGTACCATAGTATACAATATAACTTTATTCACATGCATTACCATTCACACAGCTATTCAATAGACCTCCCACTTGTTAAGTTGAATGCAGACAAAGTTATGTACTCCGTGCACATTTTTTAAGCAAACAAGTTGTTTTAATTTCAGTTCATTTAATTAATTTGACCTACAGCTCTCCTTGACTATCCCAGAGACAGTAGTCCCTGTTTGTCTGTCTTTAATCATGGTACATTTGGCAGTGCTAACTTGATCAATAAAGCTGTAGCCTGTGTCAAGGCCCAAACCGACAAATTATCTCACAAGTACCACTGCCCCATTCTCTGTAAGAACTTCATGGTTAATTCTTCTCGATAGTGTTGTGTTTGTTTCTGAGGGAAATTGGTTTCCATTAACTATAGCCCTTTGATAGAATGCACACTGGTGAACATTAATGCCATTCTCGCTGAGAAGATGTGTCTCTCTGGGTGTTGGTGGTCTTGTAATTGGCGAACCAAGGAAGATTACAGTAGTTTAGTCGCACGGGTTTTGGCAACTTTGTACCCATGTAACATCCGGTCTACAAGGTCCTTGCTCACTTGATTAGTACGATTGCTGTAAATGCTTGTCAAAAGCCTTGGAACACTTTGAAAAATAATATATGTATTGACAATTTGTTCAGGAACTGCCTGGGTGCCATTATGATTTTCAAAAATAAAAGCACTCTGGCACCATAGTGGACCCCAGTTTCTTAAAGACTGTGCAGTAAGACTCTCAAAACAGCTCAGGTTTTGAACAGATATTCAGCTACATCTATGTCATGTGGAGAAATACTCTTTTATCAGACAGGAAGTTCCTTGTACAAGTAGCAGTATGTGTTCAAGAAGTTGGTGTGGTAAAATTCCTGTATTCTGAGGCCTTACAGATCTGGCGCATCTTCATAGATCGTGGAGGTCTTGTAATATTGACTGGTGGCTTGATTTCAAGTAGCCGTTTGTCAATAGCCATGGCTTCTCTTTCAATATACCAACTTTCTCCATGATATTTTGAATCAAACCATAGTGTCAGTTGCCTACATACACCCCAGCAAAATCCCATGCATGTAGTCAAACCCAAATCTCCAAGAAATTATATAAAAACATTAATAGCATTAAAGGCGATGGGCCTTTGACTCCCAAGCACATGTTCCTGTTGTAATTGCTGTTCTTACATCATTGAAATGCTGGTTGTGGGTATGTGTGCTTGAATCTCCACATTCTGAACTGTATACTCTAGTAAAATCATTCCCTTGGCAATGATTTCACCCACCAGTTACATCCGTGTTCCCCATTAAACTGCTTTACATTTTGGAGTGCAAAGAGTGACTGATACAAGATTGAAAACATGAACATTCAAACTTTTTTCCTTATTACTGTTAGACCTTTTCCTCTAGCTGAATACACTCATCAACAAAGGGCTGCAGAAAATAATTCATTTTGGACTTAGAAGCACCAAACCACAAACCAGCCAGCAACACATGCTTGCTTCTCATATCTGAGGGGCGTTCATTGATTGTTATTTGGATTGGCCAAATGAGAAAGGGAGATGATATAAAGATGGATATACCATCAGCACTCCAAGTAAGTGAAAGGTTTGACTGCACTGGATCATTCAGGGATCTGCAGATTTATACATGACACCATAATAATGTATCTTGGGACACTGTCTGGACTGCTTTTGCCCCTAGTCCATTTGTAATTGAACGATGCTGCAAATGTTGAATCTAACATCTTTTCTTCCAGCTGTTTTCTAATTTATATTGTCATAAAGATTTCACCTGATTTAACAAGTGAGTTTAGAGCCACATGAGGCACAACAATCTGGGATCTCATTACCGAAGTAATGATGATATTTAGGGCAGATGTACATAATTTCAAAAGAGTTGCAATCAAATGTTTTAAAGAATTTATATAAACTACTGGGTACACTATGGTTTCCTTCTGGATAGAGCTGGGCGATAAATCAATTTTATCGATTAACTCGAATGTGTAGTTTACATCGACTTGCTTGGATTAAAATTTGTTTTCTCTTTAACATCCGCTGACGCTCCCCTCTGGGCTCACATAGATGCCTCCCCGTTTAAATAAACAAAGTGGTAGCGATCGTACAGGTAGGATCTAAACCATCTTAAAGCCTGCCCTTGAATACATGTATAGTTTTGTAATCGATCTATGAGTATGTCATGATCTATAGTGTCGAACACAGCACTAAGATCAAGTAAAACTAGCAATGAGATGCAGCCTTGGTCTGACGCAAGAAGCAAGTCATTTGTAATTTTAACAAGTGCAGTTTCTGTGCTATGGCGGGGCCTAAAACCTGACTGAAATTCTTCATAGATATCATATTTTTGCAAGAAGGAACACAATTAAGCAGACACAACTTTTTATAAAATTTTTGACATAAACGGAAGATTTAAAATGGGCCTGTAATTTGCCAGTTCACAAGGATCTAGTTTTGGTTTCTTAATAAGAGGCTTAATAACCGCCAGCTTGAATAGTTTTGGGACGTGACCTAAAGATAACGAGGAGTTAATAATATTGAGAAGCGGTTCTTCTGCTACAGGTAACAACTGTTTCAATAATTTAGTGGGTAGAGGATCTAATAAACATGTTGTTGGTTTAGATGCAATGATGAGTTTATTTAGCTGATCCTGTCCTATAGTTGTAAAGCAATGCAGTTTTTCTTTGGGTGCGATGAATGAAACTGGAGTACTAGACGCTGTAGAATCTACATTTGTTATTGTATTTCTGATGTTATCTATTTTGTCAGTAAAGAAATTCATAAAGTCATTACTGTTAAACTGTGGGAATATTTAGATTGGGTGATATCTGTTTATTTGTTAATCTAGCCAATGTGCTAAATAAAAACCTTGGATTGTTTTGTTTATCATCTATAAGTTTGCAGATATGCTCGGTCCTGGCAGCTTTTAGAGCTGTCTATAGCTGGACATACTGTTTTTCCACGCAAATCTAAAGATTTCCAAGTTAGTTTTTCTCCATTTGCACTCAAGATTTCGAGTTTCTTTCTTGAGAGAATGGGTATAACTGTTTTACCATGGCGCAGCACATTTTTCTCTGACATTTTTTAATTTGATGGGCAACAGTTTCTAACGTATTAGAGAAGATAGTGCCCATGTTGCTTGCAATTTTATCTAGTTCATCTGTATTTATAGGCACACAGAGCAGTTGAGATAAATCAGGCAGGTTATTGGTGAATCTGTCTTTAGTGGCTGGAAAAATAGTTCTGTCTGGACGATAACGCGGAGCCATATAGTTAATATCAGTAATATGCAGCATGCACGATACAAGGAAATGGTCAGTAACATCATCACTTTGAGGTACGATATCTATATCAGTAAGATAAATTCCATGCGATATAATTAAATCTAGCGTATGATTAAAACGATGCGTGGGCCCAGTGACATTTTGCTTGACACCAAAAGAGTTTATTAAGTCAGTAAACGCAAGTCCTAACGCATCATTTGTATTATCAACGTGAATGTTAAAATCTCCGACAATTAGCGCTTTATCAACATTAACCAATAAGTCTGAGAGAAAATCTGCAAATTCTTTTAGAAAATCTGTATATGGCCCTGGCGGTCTATACACAGTAGCCAGAGCAAGAGATAGGACAGATTTCTTTTGCATATCTGACAGTGTAACATTAAGCCTAAGTATTTCAAATGAGTTAAACCTGTATCCTGTTTTCTGAGTAACATTGAGAATATCACTATATATTGTTGCGACACCGCCGCCACGACCAGTCTGACGAGGCTCATGCTCTTAACAGTACCTTGGAGTAGATTCATTTAGACCAAAATAATCATTTGTTTTAAGCCAGGTTTCAGTCAGACAGAGTACATCAAAACTATTATCTGTGATCATTTAATTTACAATAACTGCTTTGGGTGTGAGTGACCGGATGTTTAAGAGCCCAAGCTTTAAAACAAATTTTTGTTCATTTATTGTGCATTTTTCTGGTTTAATCATGATCAGATTTCTTCTAGATCCTGCATTCAATTTATATTTTGACCTCACTATTCGGGGAACAGACACAGTCTGTATAGATTGGACACTGCACGTACCTCTATCATTTAAGTGAGTAGAACAAAAGCCATCATAGCAGTTATTTGAGGATAGGCTTACTAGTCAGATGGATCGTAGCATCCTGGTGATGTTGTCTACTGAACCTTTCGTGTCTTCGTCGATATGTGGGAAGAGGTCCTGACATGATGATTGTCGTAGCGGGCAATGTGCTGCGTACCGTCTCAATCAGGCTCCTGAAGTCCTCTTCAGTGTCTCCGTCTGCCGCAGCTTGGTGTCGTTAACCCCCACGTGAATCACAACAGCTGCAACGCTCTCATCATCCTTAAGGATTGCGGGTATCTGCGCAGAAACATCAAGAACACGAGCACCAGAGAAACAGTGAGTGTGAACTTTACCTTCAGCTAACGATTGTGTCTCCGATGATCACAGCGTCACGTTCTGTCTCGCAGAGAGGAGCGAGGCGGTTTCGGGTGGAGATCTCGAAGGCCGGAGGGGGAGAAGTCATCGACCGGGGCCTGGATCGTGTCTTCCGCTGCTGCACCCAGGGTCCGGGGTTTTGCGTCCCGGGTGCATGGGGACTGTGCAGAGAAACACACGGAGTAGAGGTGGTGGGAGTGTTAGCAGCACGCTGCATACTTACCCCGGACTTGTGAGCGTCAGCCCGGGATGTTTTCAGCGTTGCTTTCCATTTCCTCAGCTGGGCCTGTTTCCCAAGCAGCTCGCTGATCTGTTTTTCCACGGCCTCCCGCTCCAGCTGCACCTAATGCAGCTCGAACGTCTCCTCACCTGCACTCAAAGGTAGACACAGATCCGCCATTAAAGAAAGTAACAGTGAAATAATGGTAAATTTGTGTGTGAATAGGGTATTAGCTGTGTTAGCGGCACCCGCACTGGCTATGCTAATGGGCTATAAGCTAATAGCAGACTCTGGAAATCAAAAAACTTGTGATAAGGCTCTCTGATTGTTTTCGCTGTAGAATGCGATCGGGGATATATTCACACGTTATAAAAACAAAAATGATGGTGTATAAAATTGAAATGTAAGATAGAAAATAGACGATAAATAATTAACTTGACTATGCTCAAACTCAAAACATGCGTCAGCAAACATGCTGCGATTTCCAAGACAACTAATATAAAGCTATCAAAATCAAGCGCCAAGAGTGCACATTAGGATTGGTGACTAATGAGAAAGGCAAGTGAGTTTGTATTTGTGCATTTTTCCAGAACCCACGCTAGTTTCATTTTCACTTTAAATATTTAGGCTGGGCATTTATAATATATGTTCATAGAGAATGCCACTATAATTTGTTTGTTTTTATTTATATTGTCTTTCCTTTTCTATTCTGAACACTACTAAATTTACAGGATTTTTGTGAAGTGAGGGAATATAAATACGTCTATGTTTGTAAACATTTAGTTTATTTTACATTATTTCTGAATGAAATTATAAAATGTGTCTAATACATCAATTGACCTGCACACCAGTGGCCAATCTGTGTCATAAAGTGCTCATAAAAGGTAAGGTAGAGATGGTACAATAATAGAACTGACATATAGGCACAAGTATGCATACTGCACACTAAAATTGTATTTATTTACCTACTGTAGCAGAGGCACGCTACAACTCTATATTACGCTGATTGAGGCGGCCAAATATGAACAGGATTCCGGTAAGAGAATCAGGGATCGGAGAAGAGATTCTTCACAAAGATGTATTTATTGAACTGTCTTTGGGTTGTCATTTGAACCAGTTATTCTTTGGCAATGACATCTGTATTAATGGTCTAAAGGAACAATAAAGAAATATAATTACAATCATATTCTGAAATCATTTACACACTGGCATGATAGTCAAACAAATGCAATAAACAATGATTAGCCACTCAAGTCTGCATCCTTAACATTAATAGCAGCCTTATCAATGCAAATAGGCATGATATAATTGTGCAATGATACGTTATTAATGTAAACACACTTGTAACGCAGTTTAGTAATACTGCCGATGCTAATACTGATTAGCACGCTTTCTCGTGGCAAATTACGGCCGCTCACGCTCAAAACTCACCGATGATAACCGCAGAACGATCGCGGGACATCAATAACATACATTCGACAAACCTACATATGCAGATGTACTTACATCAAGGCATAAACGCATTATACAGAGCATAAACGAACGTGCAGAGATGAACATTCACCAAACTGTCTTCCTGCGTGTCACACTATAAATCAGTCCGTGTGGTCAACAACTTTGGTTCCTATGACAGGCTTTTGTACACAGCCGCCCCCAATTATCTGACAGGATAATTGTAAACACCAAGAAAGTCTGTCTACAGTGTCTAAGGCTCTTCCTCAAAGTTAGGAAGTGGAATCAACCTAACAACTGGGCGAGTGTAGGATTTCTCATTAACTCTGACATTAACAGCGCCGAATTTTTCCGTCAGGTCCAGCTAACGTCTCAGTCACTGTGCCCACAGGCCAGAGGGCACGAGGAAGTTGGGGATCAACAATGAGAACCACTTGGCCCACCGTCAGCTCTTTGAAATCCTTTCTCCACTTATGCCGATCCTGTAAACTTGGGAGGTAATCTCGGATGAAGGCAGTCCAGAAATGATCCGCCAACACCTGGCTGTGTCTCCATCTGCGTCTTCCGAGCAGGTTGGTAGAGTCGAATAAGACTTGAGGTAGGGAGGCATCACGACGGCCCATAAGGAGTAAGTTCGGAGTCACTGGGTCCATGTCTGCAACATCGGAAGATACGTAGCCGAGAGGCTTGGAATTTAGAATGCCCTCAACCTCCACTGACAACATCTGCAGCACTGGCTCTGGCACCGTTTGCTCTCACAGAATGACCCGCAGTGCAGTCTTTACAGATTTGACTTCACGCTCCCAGGTTCCTCCGAAATGAGGAGCATTAGGTGGAATGTAGCGGAATCTGATCTTCTGTGGAGCAAGCAGCTCTTGAAGCTTGGGTGCCATGCCACCAAAAGTGTCCCGTAGTTCTCAATCTCCTCCTACAAAGTTGGTACCGTTGTCGCAGAGCAATTCCATGGGCTTACCTCGTCTTGCTATAAAGCAACGCAGAGAGCAGGAATGCATCAGTGTCAAGGTGTTCCAACAGATCAAGGTGCACACATCGGGTTGTCATGCACTTATAAAGGATGCCCCATCTTTTTTCGTGGCGACGACCAACTTTAACTGAAAAGGGGCCGAAACAATCTACCCCAGTAGAATAGAACGGCGGTTGGTGAAGTTGCAGCCTGCAGGATGGAAGATCGGCTATTTGGGGGACTTCAGGCTTGGCTCGCCAGAACTGACAATCTTGGCAGTTGCGCTGATGCTTACGAATGGCTTCCCTGCCCCGAAGTATCCAATACTGACGACGCAACTCTGCTAGCACCCTTTCAGAACCAGGATGCAGAAGTCGGCGGTCCATCTCTTTAATTAACAGCTTAGTTGTAGAATGACCAGGATCCAACAATATCGGATGGATGGCATCTAGGTCGAGGTCACTCGCTCTACGTAACCGTCCCCCTACTCTGATGAGACCTGTATACTTATCATACTCTGGTGCAAGGGATGCCAAAACGGCTGGGAGCTGGAATCGGCTGTCCAGTCTTCAAAGCTTGGACTTCTAGTGGGAATGAGTCCTGTTGAGCTTGAGCCAGGATAAGTTTCTCTGCTTCGACATAGACATCAGCTTGCAGTGAAGAGTCACTGTCTGCGGTAGCCGCCCCGTGGGACCGGACAGTGGCCTCAACAAGCTCTAACCATGTGTGGAATTGATTGGGGTCCAGAAGTGACTGATTGGAGACTGTGACAGTGGCAATGAATGCAGTTTTCCTCAACTCACTGATCTCTGATTCTACCTCAGTGACGGGTGTAGATGGCCACTGGTCAGAAGGTTGAAGGAGGAAGTCTGGTCCTGAACTCCACTGGTGGGGACTTGCTAGCTGGGTCAGTGTCAGGCCTCTTATGATGTGGTCAGCAGGGTTGTGAGCTGAATCAATGTACCGCCATTCTGCTGTGTCTGTGAGGGTCGCACGTCCTGATTCTGCCGAGTTCGACGCGTTCCTGGGTCAACAAGGGAGGTGCTTAGAGTAAAATTGATCAACCAATCAGATGAATCACGTGACATCATCCAGATTGAGCGCCACTTTTTGAGTTTCTCCCTTCAACTTCATCTCACAGAGGTAAGTGTATTTTATTTAAAATGTGCATTTCAGATGTGTCCGTCCCTGCTCAGCATAATATATTAATAAATTTAACTGGATTCATAACTAAACATTAGCTAAACTGGTCATAAATGGCGCAAATCGCCGAACCCCTTTTCTATCGGGCAGGAAGGCGCCCACGATTGTTTTGCCGCCCGACCCAGTGTAGAGCTTCCCCCGTGATCCCGTCGTCGGATCTTTTCGTCTCATGATTTATAACACTTTTTCCATGCATTTGTTTAGCAGACGCTTATAGCCTATGAATACTTTTGCAAATGAGAAGCAAAACAATTTCGCGAATGGATTGGGACCAATAATGCAGTAAATAATAAACAAATAATCTTTGTTTTCCAACCGAGACATAGGCTACTTATAAATCATCTAATATAAGTCAAATATTAATCAATAACTGTATTTAAATAATAATAATTACGAAATATCTTGAGTTGACCCAGGACTTCAAATTCTTATGTTGACCCAGGGACGTCATTCCTTACAGTTCATCTAATATCAGACAAACGATAATCAAATCACTGTGTTTTATTAATAATAATAATAATGATATATCTTGAGTTGACCCAGGACGTCATTCCTTACAGTTCATCTAATATTAGATAATCAAATCACTGTATTTTATTAATAATAATAATAATGATATATCTTGAGTTGACCCAGGGACGTCATTCCTTACAGTTCATCTAATATCAGACAAACGATAATCAAATCACTGTATTTTATTAATAATAATAATAATGATATATCTTGAGTTGACCCAGGGACTTCATTCCTTACAGTTCATCTAATATCAGACAAACGATAATCAAATCACTATATTTTATTAATAATAATAATAATAATGATATATCTTGAGTTGACCCAGGGACGTCATTCCTTACAGTTCATCTAATATCAGACAAACGATAATCAAATCACTGTGTTTTATTAATAATAATAATAATGATATATCTTGAGTTGACCCAGGGACATCATTCCTTACAGTTCATCTAATATCAGACAAACGATAATCAAATCACTGTGTTTTATTAATAATAATAATGATATATCTTGAGTTGACCCAGGGACGTCATTCCTTACAGTTCATCTAATATCAGACAAACGATAATCAAATCACTGTGTTTTATTAATAATAATAATAATGATATATCTTGAGTTGACCCAGGACGTCATTCCTTACAGTTCATCTAATATCAGACAAACGATAATCAAATCACTGTGTTTTATTAATAATAATAATAATGATATATCTTGAGTTGACCCAGGGACGTCATTCCTTACAGTTCATCTAATATCAGACAAACGATAATCAAATCACTGTGTTTTATTAATAATAATAATAATGATATATCTTGAGTTGACCAGGGACATCATTCCTTACAGTTCATCTAATATCAGACAAACGATAATCAAATCACTGATAATAATAATAATGATATATCTTGAGTTGACCCAGGGACGTCATTCCTTACAGTTCATCTAATATTAGACAAACGATAATCAAATCACTGTATTTTATTAATAATAATAATAATGATATATCTTGAGTTGACCCAGGGACGTCATTCCTTACAGTTCATCTAATATCAGACAAACGATAATCAAATCACTGTATTTTATTAATAATAATAATGATATATCTTGAGTTGACCCAGGGACTTCATTCCTTACAGTTCATCTAATATCAGACAAACGATAATCAAATCACTGTATTTTATTAATAATAATAATAATGATATATCTTGAGTTGACCCAGGGACGTCATTCCTTACAGTTCATCTAATATCAGACAAACGATAATCAAATCACTGTATTTTATTAATAATAATAATAATGATATATCTTGAGTTGACCCAGGGACGTCATTCCTTACAGTTCATCTAATATCAGACAAACGATAATCAAATCACTGTATTTTAATAATAATAATAATAATGATATATCTTGAGTTGACCCAGGGACGTCATTCCTTACAGTTCATCTAATATCAGACAAACGATAATCAAATCACTGTATTTTATTAATAATAATAATAATGATATATCTTGAGTTGACCCAGGGACTTCATTCCTTACAGTTCATCTAATATCAGACAAACGATAATCAAATCACTGTGTTTTATTAATAATAATAATAATGATATATCTTGAGTTGACCCAGGGACGTCATTCCTTACAGTTCATCTAATATCAGACAAACGATAATCAAATCACTGTGTTTTATTAATAATAATAATAATGATATATCTTGAGTTGACCCAGGGACATCATTCCTTACAGTTCATCTAATATCAGACAAACGATAATCAAATCACTGTGTTTTATTAATAATAATAATAATGATATATCTTGAGTTGACCAAGGGACGTCATTCCTTACAGTTCATCTAATATCAGACAAACGATAATCAAATCACTGTGTTTTATTAATAATAATAACAATAATGATATATCTTGAGTTGACCCAGGGACGTCATTCCTTACAGTTCATCTAATATCAGACAAACGATAATCAAATCACTGTATTTTATTAATAATAATAATAATGATATATCTTGAGTTGACCCAGGGACGTCATTCCTTACAGTTCATCTAATATCAGACAAACGATAATCAAATCACTGTATTTTATTAATAATAATAATAATGATATATCTTGAGTTGACCCAGGGACATTCATTCCTTACAGTTCATCTAATATCAGACAAACGATAATCAAATCACTGTGTTTTATTAATAATAATAATAATGATATATCTTGAGTTGACCCAGGGACGTCATTCCTTACAGTTCATCTAATATCAGACAAACGATAATCAAATCACTGTGTTTTATTAATAATAATAATGATATATCTTGAGTTGACCCAGGGACATTCCTTACAGTTCATCTAATATCAGACAAACGATAATCAAATCACTGTGTTTTATTAATAATAATAATAATGATATATCTTGAGTTGACCCAGGGACGTCATTCCTTACAGTTCATCTAATATCAGACAAACGATAATCAAATCACTGTGTTTTATTAATAATAATAATAATGATATATCTTGAGTTGACCCAGGGACGTCATTCCTTACAGTTCATCTAATATCAGACAAAATGATAATCAAATCACTGTGTTTTATTAATAATAATAATAATGATATATCTTGAGTTGACCCAGGACATCATTCCTTACAGTTCATCTAATATCAGACAAACGATAATCAAATCACTGTGTTTTATTAATAATAATAATAATAATGATATATCTTGAGTTGACCCAGGGACGTCATTCCTTACAGTTCATCTAATATCAGACAAACGATAATCAAATCACTGTATTTTATTAATAATAATAATAATGATATATCTTGAGTTGACCCAGGGACGTCATTCCTTACAGTTCATCTAATATCAGACAAACGATAATCAAATCACTGTATTTTATTAATAATAATAATAATGATATATCTTGAGTTGACCCAGGGACGTCATTCCTTACAGTTCATCTAATATCAGACAAACGATAATCAAATCACTGTTTTATTAATAATAATAATAATAATGATATATCTTGAGTTGACCCAGGGACGTCATTCCTTACAGTTCATCTAATATCAGACAAACGATAATCAAATCACTGTGTTTTATTAATAATAATAATAATGATATATCTTGAGTTGACCCAGGGACATCATTCCTTACAGTTCATCTAATATCAGACAAACGATAATCAAATCACTGTGTTTTATTAATAATAATAATAATGATATATCTTGAGTTGACCCAGGGACGTCATTCCTTACAGTTCATCTAATATCAGACAAACGATAATCAAATCACTGTGTTTTATTAATAATAATAATAATGATATATCTTGAGTTGACCCAGGGACGTCATTCCTTACAGTTCATCTAATATCAGACAAACGATAATCAAATCACTGTGTTTTATTAATAATAATAATAATGATATATCTTGAGTTGACCCAGGGACGTCATTCCTTACAGTTCATCTAATATCAGACAAACGATAATCAAATCACTGTATTTTATTAATAATAATAATAATGATATATCTTGAGTTGACCCAGGGACTTCATTCCTTACAGTTCATCTAATATCAGACAAACGATAATCAAATCACTGTGTTTTATTAATAATAATAATAATGATATATCTTGAGTTGACCCAGGGACGTCATTCCTTACAGTTCATCTAATATCAGACAAACGATAATCAAATCACTGTGTTTTATTAATAATAATAATAATGATATATCTTGAGTTGACCCAGGGACGTCATTCCTTACAGTTCATCTAATATCAGACAAAGCGATAATCAAATCACTGTGTTTTATTAATAATAATAATAATAATGATATATCTTGAGTTGACCCAGGGACGTCATTCCTTACAGTTCATCTAATATCAGACAAACGATAATCAAATCACTGTGTTTTATTAATAATAATAATAATGATATATCTTGAGTTGACCCAGGGACATCATTCCTTACAGTTCATCTAATATCAGACAAAGCGATAATCAAATCACTGTGTTTTATTAATAATAATAATAATAATGATATATCTTGAGTTGACCCAGGGACGTCATTCCTTACAGTTCATCTAATATCAGACAAACGATAATCAAATCACTGTGTTTTATTAATAATAATAATAATGATATATCTTGAGTTGACCCAGGGACGTCATTCCTTACAGTTCATCTAATATCAGACAAACGATAATCAAATCACTGTATTTTATTAATAATAATAATAATGATATATCTTGAGTTGACCCAGGGACATCATTCCTTACAGTTCATCTAATATCAGACAAACGATAATCAAATCACTGTGTTTTATTAATAATAATAATAATGATATATCTTGAGTTGACCCAGGGACGTCATTCCTTACAGTTCATCTAATATCAGACAAACGATAATCAAATCACTGTATTTTATTAATAATAATAATAATGATATATCTTGAGTTGACCAGGGGACGTCATTCCTTACAGTTCATCTAATATCAGACAAACGATAATCAAATCACTGTGTTTTATTAATAATAATAATAATGATATATCTTGAGTTGACCCAGGGACATCATTCCTTACAGTTCATCTAATATCAGACAAACGATAATCAAATCACTGTGTTTTATTAATAATAATAATAATGATATATCTTGAGTTGACCCAGGGACATCATTCCTTACAGTTCATCTAATATCAGACAAACGATAATCAAATCACTGTGTTTTATTAATAATAATAATAATGATATATCTTGAGTTGACCCAGGGACATCATTCCTTACAGTTCATCTAATATCAGACAAACGATAATCAAATCACTGTGTTTTATTAATAATAATAATAATGATATATCTTGAGTTGACCCAGGGACGTCATTCCTTACAGTTCATCTAATATCAGACAAACGATAATCAAATCACTGTGTTTTATAATAATAATAATAATGATATATCTTGAGTTGACCCAGGGACATCATTCCTTACAGTTCATCTAATATCAGACAAACGATAATCAAATCACTGTTTTATTAATAATAATAATAATAATGATATATCTTGAGTTGACCCAGGGACATCATTCCTTACAGTTCATCTAATATCAGACAAACGATAATCAAATCACTGTATTTTATTAATAATAATAATAATGATATATCTTGAGTTGACCCAGGGACGTCATTCCTTACAGTTCATCTAATATCAGACAAACGATAATCAAATCACTGTATTTTATTAATAATAATAATAATGATATATCTTGAGTTGACCCAGGGACGTCATTCCTTACAGTTCATCTAATATCAGACAAACGATAATCAAATCACTGTGTTTTATTAATAATAATAATAATGATATATCTTGAGTTGACCCAGGGACGTCATTCCTTACAGTTCATCTAATATCAGACAAACGATAATCAAATCACTGTGTTTTATAATAATAATAATAATGATATATCTTGAGTTGACCCAGGGACGTCATTCCTTACAGTTCATCTAATATCAGACAAACGATAATCAAATCACTGTATTTTATTAATAATAATAATAATGATATATCTTGAGTTGACCCAGGGACGTCATTCCTTACAGTTCATCTAATATCAGACAAACGATAATCAAATCACTGTATTTTATTAATAATAATAATGATATATCTTGAGTTGACCCAGGGACGTCATTCCTTACAGTTCATCTAATATCAGACAAACGATAATCAAATCACTGTGTTTTATTAATAATAATAATAATGATATATCTTGAGTTGACCCAGGGACATCATTCCTTACAGTTCATCTAATATCAGACAAACGATAATCAAATCACTGTGTTTTATTAATAATAATAATAATAATAATGATATATCTTGAGTTGACCCAGGGACATCATTCCTTACAGTTCATCTAATATCAGACAAACGATAATCAAATCACTGTGTTTTATTAATAATAATAATAATGATATATCTTGAGTTGACCTAGGACGTCATTCCTTACAGTTCATCTAATATCAGACAAACGATAATCAAATCACTGTATTTTATTAATAATAATAATAATGATATATCTTGAGTTGACCCAGGACGTCATTCCTTACAGTTCATCTAATATCAGACAAACGATAATCAAATCACTGTGTTTTATTAATAATAATAATAATACTAATGATATATCTTGAGTTGACCGAGGGACATAATTCCTTACAGTTCATCTAATATTAGACAAACGATAATCAAATCACTGTATTTTATTAATAATAATAATAATGATATATCTTGAGTTGACCCAGGGACGTCATTCCTTACAGTTCATCTAATATCAGACAAACGATAATCAAATCACTGTGTTTTATTAATAATAATAATAATAATGATATATCTTGAGTTGACCCAGGGACGTCATTCCTTACAGTTCATCTAATATCAGACAAACGATAATCAAATCACTGTGTTTTATTAATAATAATAATAATGATATATCTTGAGTTGACCCAGGGACATCATTCCTTACAGTTCATCTAATATCAGACAAACGATAATCAAATCACTGTGTTTTATTAATAATAATAATAATGATATATCTTGAGTTGACCAGG
Organism: Gymnocypris eckloni scoliostomus; assembly: GCA_027564155.1. Taxonomy (NCBI): domain Eukaryota; kingdom Metazoa; phylum Chordata; class Actinopteri; order Cypriniformes; family Cyprinidae; genus Gymnocypris; species Gymnocypris eckloni. The sequence continues at coordinate 8,168,159 of CM050415.1, read as the reverse complement.
GACTTAATTCCTTACAGTTCATCTAATATCAGACAAACGATAATCAAATCACTGTGTTTTATTAATAATAATAATAATGATATATCTTGAGTTGACCCAGGGACGTCATTCCTTACAGTTCATCTAATATCAGACAAACGATAATCAAATCACTGTGTTTTATTAATAATAATAATAATGATATATCTTGAGTTGACCCAGGGACGTCATTCCTTACAGTTCATCTAATATCAGACAAACGATAATCAAATCACTGTGTTTTATTAATAATAATAATAATGATATATCTTGAGTTGACCCAGGGACGTCATTCCTTACAGTTCATCTAATATCAGACAAACGATAATCAAATCACTGTATTTTATTAATAATAATAATAATGATATATCTTGAGTTGACCCAGGGACGTCATTCCTTACAGTTCATCTAATATCAGACAAACGATAATCAAATCACTGTATTTTATTAATAATAATAATAATGATATATCTTGAGTTGACCCAGGGACGTCATTCCTTACAGTTCATCTAATATCAGACAAACGATAATCAAATCACTGTGTTTTATTAATAATAATAATAATGATATATCTTGAGTTGACCCAGGGACGTCATTCCTTACAGTTCATCTAATATCAGACAAACGATAATCAAATCACTGTATTTTATTAATAATAATAATAATGATATATCTTGAGTTGACCTAGGGACGTCATTCCTTACAGTTCATCTAATATCAGACAACGATAATCAAATCACTGTATTTTATTAATAATAATAATAATGATATATCTTGAGTTGACCCAGGACGTCATTCCTTACAGTTCATCTAATATCAGACAAACGATAATCAAATCACTGTATTTTATTAATAATAATAATAATGATATATCTTGAGTTGACCCAGGGACGTCATTCCTTACAGTTCATCTAATATCAGACAAACGATAATCAAATCACTGTGTTTATTAATAATAATAATAATGATATATCTTGAGTTGACCCAGGGACGTCATTCCTTACAGTTCATCTAATATCAGACAAACGATAATCAAATCACTGTGATTTTATTAATAATAATAATAATGATATATCTTGAGTTGACCCAGGGACGTCATTCCTTACAGTTCATCTAATATCAGACAAACGATAATCAAATCACTGTGTATTTTATTAATAATAATAATAATGATATATCTTGAGTTGACCCAGGACGTCATTCCTTACAGTTCATCTAATATCAGACAAACGATAATCAAATCACTGTGTTTTATTAATAATAATAATAATGATATATCTTGAGTTGACCCAGGGACTCATTTTACAGTTCATCTAATATCAGACAAAACGATAATCAAATCACTGTGTGTTTTATTAATAATAATAATAATGATATATCTTGAGTTGATAGGGACATCATTCCTTACAGTTCATCTAATATCAGACAAAACGATAATCAAATCACTGTGTATTAATAATAATAATAATAATGATATATCTTGAGTTGACCCAGGACTTCATTCCTTACAGTTCATCTTATCAGACAAACGATAATCAAATCACTGTGTTTTATTAATAATAATAATAATGATATATCTTGAGTTGACCCAGGGACATCATTCCTTACAGTTCATCTAATATCAGACAAACGATAATCAAATCACTGTGTTTTATTAATAATAATAATAATAATGATATATCTTGAGTTGACCCAGGGACTCATTCTACAGTTCATCTAATATCAGACAAAATGTAATCAAATCACTGTGTTTTAAAAATTAATAATAATGATATATCTTGAGTTGACCTAGGGACTCATTCCTTACAGTTCATCTAATATCAGACAACGATAATCAAATCACTGTGTTTTATTAATAATAATAATAATGATATATCTTGAGTTGACCCAGGGACATCATTCCTTACAGTTCATCTAATATCAGACAAACGATAATCAAATCACTGTGTTTTATTAATAATAATAATGATATATCTTGAGTTGACCCAGGGACATTCCTTACAGTTCATCTAATATCAGACAAACGATAATCAAATCACTGTGTTTATTAATAATAATAATAATGATATATCTTGAGTTGACCCAGGGATCATTCCTTACAGTTCATCTAATATCAGACAAAGCGATAATCAAATCACTGTGTTTATTAATAATAATAATAATGATATATCTTGAGTTGACCAGTAAGGACATCATTCCTTACAGTTCATCTAATATCAGACAAGCGATAATCAAATCACTGTGTTTTATTAATAATAATAATAATAATGATATATCTTGAGTTGACCAGGACTTCATTCCTTACAGTTCATCTAATATCAGACAAACGATAATCAAATCACTGTGTTTTATTAATAATAATAATAATGATATATCTTGAGTTGACCCAGGGACATCATTTACAGTTCATCTAATATCAGACAACGATAATCAAATCACTGTGTTTTATTAATAATAATAATAATAATGATATAAGTGAATAATCTTAGATTCCTAACTGTCCTGTTATTATGAAGTAACAGCTGTCCTGTTAAAGTGATACAAAATTTCCTTCTGTTTGGCTAAACCGAATTAGACAGTAATCCACATATACTTGTATTAGTCTAGGGTAGTCACAGAGATAGATGTAATTTCAGGACTGTTCATTCTCCATTTAAAATATTTAAGTTTTATAGTGACAATTGTTAATCTGAGAAGGACAATCTTCAAAGATGGCAATGTTCTCATGTTGTGTTTATAGATCAATTATAGGTTTTTCATTTTAGGGCAAACTATCCCTTTTAGATATGAGTAATAATGCTGCAAAGCTAGGACAAGGTATGCTTTAACAAAAGTTCAATAAAATGTGGCTGTCATTAGAAATTAACCTTTAATAAGTTTTTTCTTCATTTCAGTTACTTGACAGAAATGTGGAAACACACAAGAAAAACGGATATTTTCAGAGTCCATGCCAGCCCTGAACGTGAAGGTACCTGGACAGCAAGGAAACCTTCTGAGTGCGTATTTGTGTTACTATATGCACTTTCTGAAGGTAAGTTCTGAAAGTAAAATGTATTGGTAGATGTTGACTACCTGTTTCCTATAATGGGACAGTGCATGTCACAAAGAATTAATGTTTCAATTCCTTCCTCTAGGATCCTCCCAAAGAATTAAGCGATGAGTTTGACTGTACATCCTGGTTTACACTGGCCGATGCATTTTCAAGGCGTGCACAGATCAGGGACAAAATAGTAGTTTAGAAGGTGTATTTTGTTTATTTTTATGAACAATAAATAATACTGATTAAATTAAATCAGTTAAAATATATAAAATGATGTGTCACTATTTTCTTAAATTTTTCTTAAGTTATTTTAAATACAGCATACTTTCTGTTGTTTTGATATGGCAGATAATGTGTATTTAACTTGTACTACATTACTCTTGTAATACTGCTGATTGACAATGAGTTTTGCTTATGCAGCACAGGGAAGTGAAGCAGAGGAAAACAAAGCAGAAGAAAGAGAAAGTGAAGAAGAGCAAAAGGTTGTTGAGAGAGGGCTGGAGGAAAACATAGCCAAGAAAAGAAAAATAGAAGACAGAGAGGAAGACAACATATCTGAGGAAAGAGAAGATGACAAAACAGATCAGGAAGAAACTATACAGTTCTGGGAAGGCTGTCAGTGCCAGGCACCAAAAGAAAGTACACAGTCACCCAAGATGAACTAAAGAGAAGGATCATGGCAGAAAACATGTCAAACAATATGTTAAGAAGCCTGATTAGGGTTTGTATATGCTCTGTGTAAAACATTTAGCTATTTGCTTTACTTTTAATTTAGAAAAAACATTTATAAACCGTAACATATTTGTTTTTAAAAGGTTCGTAATAAGGATCTCCCGAGCTGAGAAAACCAGGGAAAGACAAAATAAGCATGTTCTCTGCTCTCAGTGAAGGGAGGCCACAGATTTAGCCCAGGAGCTCGGAGCCATGCTTGGGCGACATGTCAACCTCGGCACAATTGCAAGTGTTCCCAGTGCTGAGGCAGACGTTGCAAAGTAAGTTGCTTTCTGCATATGCTTTTTAAAACTTGCACTGAAAAAGTTACACTTTGGACCCAAAATAAATAATAATTATACCAAATATCAAAAATTTTCTTTTTTCACAAATTATATTTCCAATTTAAGATTTTACATTTAATTAGAGACAAACTAAACAATTTGGCTGTAACAAATTAGAGTAATTGTTTTACATTAGTCCAACTATCATGTTTTCAGTGATTCTTGCTTACAGATCTGTTCATTTATATTTACAGGAATACACTCTGCTCTCTCCAGTGCTTGCTCAGGGAGAAAATGGGAAAGGAATCCCCTTTTAGTCTGCTGACTCATACATTTGGTCCACAAATTTTAGATGTTGTCATCTCATTTTTAATCAGTCAGTGCAAGTAGTGGTACCCTCAGCCAGAGCACAAAGACAAATGAATGTTAAATTGTAACAAAACTGTTATCTCAGTTAAGTAATGTTACATTGAATTGATTTAAATATACCACATATCACTGTTAGCGAACACAGACAGCGGAGTAATGTTAAACGTTCATGGTTTACTTAGCTTAATGTACAATTGAAAATGGCATACATTTTTTCTGATTTGTTTTAAAACAGTACATGTAAAATATATATAGAAAATAAAAATAACTAAAAACATCAGCCTCTTTCACTTCATTTATTATATGCACACATACATGTAGCAAGTTAATTTTAAATGTATATTACATTACATTACAGTGCCTTAGCTGTTTGTTTTTTCATATCTACATTCATTTTTAGAATTTGGTTAGTCGTCTTTTGAAATTCTTTCTATACTTTCGTTTCATGTTTTTGCTCTGTGTGGAAACAATGGTCTTATCTTTCTTGTCAAATCTGTAGTTACTGCTGTAAATGCCGTTCCAGCCATGCTAGCATTTGTTACACTGTCATGCAGGTTTTCAATTTGCTGGCTAATGTGCTGAGGAATTTTCTGCAATTTCTGCACAGTCTCCATTATTTCATTTAACATCTGCACTTCAGTTTTGAGTGGTTTGCTGCAATGTTCACATTTAACTGCATTGACGTATCTTCTTGTGACAGAGTTGGTACATCTCTTGCTAATATGACATCGAATAATTCACATGCCAGTAGAAGGCAAGCGCATTTCTCATTGTAAGAGTATGTACAACAGGTACACTGAAATGTTGTAGCAGAAGTGTGGTAAATCCTCTCAGTACATAAACTTTGTACATCTACCTCTTTTGTGTCAAAGCAGAGAATGGAGTAAAGCTTCTTTTGCTTAATTACACTAGCATGTGCGTTCATTTGATAATCCAAAGCAGGAAACTTGAAAATCATGTTCACTCAGCAAATCAGTAAGTACAAGATGTTTAGCGATGTCCTCTGATTCCTATTGGGCAGCTACAAAAACTTTCAGAAGGACAAACTTTGTAGGATAGACCAGGGTTTGTTCTGATGGAACTTCATAAAGGAACATGTCGTGGGATATAAGATTAATGCTATCTAGCCAACCTTTCCAC